>OY735212.1:58841227-59148727 GCA_963457665.1 Thysanoteuthis rhombus | reverse complement strand
TTAGAGTAGATAAGCATGTATGTATTGCTTGTTTTTGAGGTCTATCATCTTGACATGCCAGTAGCAAGACCATAGTCAGGATTACTGCTGATGGACAGAGAGAGTTAGATGCATACTTTCCAAAGAGATATTTGTATAAAAGTAAAATCAGCAATCATGATTAAAATTTGCTGATTCGACCTTCCAAACCTCACTCTATCTAATAATCAACCTACCAATACAGTTGTATTGCTAGGATTGCTGTCATCTGGAATGGTAACTCAAGGTCACCATCAGGTTTGGCAACGCAAAAAAATTATGCAATGAATCAACCGGAAAAAAAACTTTAAAAAAAATGCAAAAATGCATTAAGAAAACACTGTGTCAGATTATAGTTAAAATTGGCTGCATCACTGAAAAATTGAACTAAAAGTATTGGTAAATCTCAAATTTTTGTGCTGCCCACCATTGGTACATCAAACTATCAATATATATCTATACCTATCTATCTACCTATCTATCTCTCTCTCTCTCTCTTTCTCTCTCTCTTTTTCTCTCTCTCTCTCTCTCTATATATATATATATATACAATGGTGTGCTAATGCATATTTTCAAGATTCAAGATATATATATATATATATATATATATATATATATATATATATATATATATATATATATATCCTGAATCTTGAAAATATGCATTAACACACCATTAGCCACCATCTACAACAATCTTGCTTTTTCAAAGCTCAAACAATCCCAAAATCTTGTGTTAGTAATTTTTAGATAATTTTAGATAAAAGATCTACTTTTTCAGATGATTTGGGATAATTTTTTAGATAATTAGTTCTGGTATGTGCAGAGCCTATGGTGATTTATTCATGTGAGGTACCGGTATATATCTATTAACTTATATATATATGTATTTATATATATACACACATTGTTTTTTTTGTATTCAAACATGTTTGCCTCAGTGAGTCAATTTCTCTATAGTTCATAGTCAGACTCATAGTCTATCATTGTGAATAACAAAGGGAAAGTCATCTTGGAGTCAAAATCTGTTGCAGTTTCGCCCAGATTTAAATTGTATGAAAGGGTCGGACATATCATTTGCCAATCAGCTGTTCATTTTGGTCCCGTCAGTTTTTTGGTCTATATATAGCCAAGTTATCAAGGAAATGCCAATAAGTGAAAAGACCGAGAGGGATTCAGTTATTTAATTAATCTATCTTCAAATGGCAAATGAAATCAGATTCAAAAAAGGGAGAGGAAGTATAACAGAGAGGGAGTGATAGAATGAATGGTGTGGAACAAGTGAAAGACAAAACAATGAGAGATAAGAGAGAGAGAGAGAGAGTCAAAGAGAAAGAAAGAGATAAAGTCAGTTAAGAGAGAAAACAAGATAAAATCACACATAACAATATCTGAACCTTGTATAAATCAATCATCATAGCCTGCATGTATACCAGAACTAAATATCTGAATAATTACCAAAAATCATCGATAAATATAGATATTTTATCAAAATTTATCTGAAAAATACCAGTACAAGATTTGGGCATTGTTCGTTCAAACTGACAATAGAGACCCCTGAAACGTTTTTTGGGAAGAACAAAAATAAAAAAAAGTTTCCAGATGCTACCCTGTGATGTACTCATGGAGTTATTTAATGTTGTGGTCCCAAAAATGTGATCAAAAGTGCACACTCACACACACTCAGATTGATAGATAGATAGATAGATAGATAGATAGATCATCATCATCATCATCATCATCAGTCTTTTAACGTCCATTGTTGGACATAGACCTTCCCCAGGATCCGCCACACTTCTCTATTGTGGGCGTTGCGGAGCCAGTATTTTCTAAATTTTCCCAGTTCATCTCTTCTTCTTGTATTCTGTCGGCCTCGGTTACACATGTGATCTCTGGGGATCCATGTTGTGAGTTGTGATGTCCATCAGTTGTCTTTCATTCTTGCAACATGGCCTGCCTATTGCCATTTAAGTTTCTAATAGATTCTATGATGTCTCTGACTCCCGTTTTCTTCCTTATATACTGTGCTGTCTTGTGAGCTCTCCATGTGAGGTTGGGCATGATTCTCTTGTGTGCACGTTGCATGCTTCTCAGTTTGTGAGTCTGCCTCTTGGTTAGGTTCCATGTTTCAGCTCCATAAGTGACTATTGGGAGGATGCATTGGTTATATACTCTTCTTTTTAGGTTTATTCGGATCAACTTGTTTTTGAAGGTTGAGCTTGCTCTGCTGAAGACTTGCCATCCTAGAGTGATTCTTCACTTGATTTCTTCTTCTTTTGTGGGTTTCATAGAGATTTGTTGTCTTAGGTAGATGTAGTGGTCTACTTTCCCAAGTTTTGCATCTTCGATTTTGACAGTTATAT
Source organism: Thysanoteuthis rhombus (assembly GCA_963457665.1). Lineage (NCBI taxonomy): Eukaryota > Metazoa > Mollusca > Cephalopoda > Oegopsida > Thysanoteuthidae > Thysanoteuthis > Thysanoteuthis major. The sequence goes on along the minus strand of OY735212.1, from coordinate 59,146,346 downwards.
CCTCAATGTGATTAGCGCACATGATTTTTGTTTTACTGAAGTTCATGTGTAGGCCAACTCTTTTACTTTCTTTGTTTAGTTCATTTACGATTAGTTGGAAGTCATGTAGGCTCTCTGCAAAAAGGACGATGTCGTCTGAAAATCTGAGGGTACTCAGATATTCTATTTTGATTCCTCTATTCTCCCAGTCAAGCTTTTGGAGAATCGTCTCAAGGCAGGCTGTGAAGAGTTTGGGTGAGCTAGTATCACCTTGTCTTAATCATTTACGGAATTGGAAGGGTTCAGGGTTTAGTAGGATTGTAGTTGTTGAGGTCCTTGGGGCTTCATTTTTTGTGTAGAACCATTATGATTGCTGTGTTTCAATCTTCCAAGACAAAAGTTGAATAGATGCCAGTTTTTTGTTGATGATCTTACCAGCTTTTTTAAGTAGATCAATGGTGATGTTATCTGGTCCAGGAGATTTTCTTTTTTTGTTTGTTTGATGGCCTGTTTAACCTCCCATGGTGTAACTTCTGGAAAGTCCTTGAACTGATTGTCTGTGTCTTGTGTATCTTGATCGTTGTTTTGCTGCCCCTATCTTTAAGAGTTAAGTTCTTGGTAGAATTCTTGGGCGTGTTGAACAATTCCATCTCTGTCTGTTGTGATGCCTCCGTTTGCTTTGAGTATGCTCGTTATCTGTTTCTGTCCGATACTGAGAGCTTGGTTTATTGCTTTAAAGCCCCAACGTTTTCTCAGAGTGGTTTCGATGATTGCTGTCGTGTACCTTCTTTTGTCTTCTCTTAATTTCTCTTTGATTGCTTTGTTTAATTCAGTCTCCTCTATGTTTTCCCTTGTTGTTTTTGGTGATTTGAGGTTTCTGTGTTTTTCAATGAGTTTCTTGGTTTTGTCAGAGATTTTATTAAGGGTTTGTGTGCTTCTTGGTAAGTATTTTATATCTGTTCTTCAATTTTAGTTTGAAGGTTTGAGTGAGTTCCTTTGGTACGTTCAGTGGTGGCTGTTTGGTGTGGAACAATTTTCTACATTCTTTATTGGTGTTTACCTGCATCTTACATCTTACCATTCTATGGTCACTTCCTATGTTTACTTGGTTTAGAATTTGAATGTCTTTGATGGTGTGGCTTCTGTCGGTTAAAATGTTGTCTATTTCACTTTTGGTTTCATGGTTGGGTCTCTTCCAAATAGATAGATAGCGACTGTCAAAAAGAGAAGAGTCTGTAGCTCACTTGACTGGTTGCTTCGGCTGGACATTTGTGGGGCTTCAGTGATTCTATACAGGTAAGTTGGAAAGCAAAGCCAGAATGGTGTAAATAAAAACGGAGGGACACAAAATGGAAAATAAATAAAAGAAAAAAGAAATAAAAAGTTTAAAAAGAGAAAAAACGGAATAAGAGCAAGATGAAAGATTATTTAAAGACAGAAATCAAAATGGAATCTAAAAAAATTGATAAAAACAGGTCTGGTTAGTCACTCAGTAGAAAGCGTTGTGACCAAAATGTGTTTAGGGTGATCAATTACAACATCAGAATGAGCAGTGACTATGGATAAGTTACTTATCATACCTTTTGTTAGGTGATGATCAATAAAAAATTCTAATTTTTCAAAAACAAGCATAGATGCTGTTGGGTAAAAATTAAGGGATAAATTGATCTAGAATTTACATTGTAAATTGAATCCCCCATTCAAATCCTGTTAAGCAGGGCATTTTCAAAAGAACAAAAGAAACCTTTTTATGTTGACATAAAAAGGAGTGAACACTTAAATTCTATGCCCTCTTGGCCCATTGGTGCATCTTGTACAGAAAGAGAGAGGGAGAGAGAGTGTGAGATGAATGAGAGTGAGGTATGAAATAGAGAGAGATCAGATGGGAAAGAGAGAGAGATGAAAGATATAAGAGAGAGGTAAAGATATGAAAGAGAGGAAGATAGAGTTACAACATATGAAAGATATGAAAGAGAAAGAGATGAAAGAGAGAGAAAGATTAAACAGGTAAAGCAGGAGAGATAAATGAAAGATATAAAAGAGATAAATAAGAGATGAAAGATGTACATATATATAAAAGAGAGATGGAAAAGAAAGATATATATATATATATATATATATATATATATATATATATATATATATATATATATATATATATATATATATATAAAAAAGAGAGAAACATGAAGGAAGGAGATGAAAAACAGAGATGAAATAAAAAGGGAGAGATGAAAGAGAGAGTGAGCCGAAGGAGAGAGATGAAAGAGAGAGAGAGATATAAAAGATATGAAAGATATATTTGTATATATATATATATATATATATATATATATATATATGTATATACATATAAAAGAGAGAGATGAAAAAGTTATATTTGTAAAAGAAAGAGAGATAAAGAGAGAGAGATGTAAGAGAGATACATAAGGGGAGAGATGAAATAAAGATAGAGATAAAAGAGAGACAAAAGAGAAAGGTATATAAAAGTGGGGGGGATGAAAGAGATGAAAGAAACAGAGGTGAATGGGTAGATAATTATAAAAAAAGATGAGAGAGAGAGAGAGAGAGAGAGAGAGAGAGAGAGAGAGAGATCAAAAAGAGAGGTATGAAAGAGGGTTGGAATGAAAGAAAATGTGTATAAAAGAATCATCCTTGAGACAGAAAAAAAGAATTACTGAGATTCTTATTGGAAGGGAAAGAGAAAGAAGATAGAATCAAGGGAAAGAGATAGATAGATAGAGAGTGTGTGTAAGAGAGAGATAGATAGAGGGAGAGGGAGAGAAAGTGTTTGAGAGAGATACAGAGAGAGAGTGAATGTGAGAGAGACAGATAAAAGATAGATGAAAGAGAGATATGAGAGAGAGAGAGAGAGAGAGAGAGGAGAGAGAGAGAGAGAGAGAGAGAGAGAGAGAGAGAGAGAGAGAGAGAGAGAGAGAGAGAGAGAGAGAGGGATGTGAAAAAGAAATGAAAAAAATATACGTACAAAAGAATCATATGGGAGACAGAAAAAGAGAATGATAAATAGTAATTAGAAGAGAAAAAGAAAGAAGATAGAATCCAGGGAAAAAAAGAGATAGAGAAAGGTAGAGAGTGTGTGTGGGAGAGAGGGAGTGTGTGTGAGGAAGAGAGAGATTATTTGTGTGAATAACAAAATGAAATAAATAAAGTAACGTAATGGTAGCCATGGTTGTAGTGATAATGGCAAAGTACCAAAAAAAATGGCAAAAAGTGATTTAGTTGCCTAAGCTGTACAATTTTTCAGGTCTCTGATGGGATATTATTTCATCTAATATCCACTCAGATGTAAATTTCTGTTATGCCCCTGAAAGAGAAAGAAAAAACAGTTTTTGGCATGTTGACAGTAATCTTTAGTTGAATATTAAGAGGGAATTACATCACTGTGATGAAAAAAAAACTGCCAAATATCCAATTATTTTTTTGAAAAGTTATCCTTTTTCTTTGTCTTCATAGAATCAAGAAATGTTATTATATTCCATATTCCCTGCATGAAGTGACATGATATTTTTCAAACTTATGCAATGAAAGATTGTCATCTGGCATGTCTTACTACAGTTATCTGAAAAGAAAATTGAAAAAAGAAAATGGAACACAATTTGCCTTTCAGTAAATATTTCTTTTTCTCAAAGCAAAATGTATATCTTAAATGATCACAACCAACATGTCATCTTTTTCCTTTTCCTTCTCAATTTTATTTGCCACCACAATAATGATAGTCAAAAACTTGAGTTAAACTCTTTCAAATGATTGCATAGTTGAAGTCATACATGAAGACTGATAGTTTGAATAACTCTTCAATTTTAGAGTTGCACAAATCATCCAAATTTATCATCTATTTGACCATTGCAAAAATAATTGCAGTTTTTCACCATCAACTTTAAAGCAGTATATCTCTGAATAAAGATTATTAATCAGAAAAGAATCTTCAGTTTACACATTTTTACCTACAAGAAACAAGTCCATTCATTCTGGAAGCATGGAAACCAATGAATTCTCCCAAGATGCTGATTGGTTGTTGAAAACATTTCCTGTTGGAAGTAGTTGGAATGCTTAGTTCATCCAATTTCTGCAGGACATGCAAGCTTTTTTTGTTTTTCATTCAGGGTCATTCGTGTGATATGTTGAGCTTTTTTGCTTTCCTGATTTGATACAAATGTTGAACAACTGTTGAATGGTCCATGTTTAGTTCCTCTGTTGTTTTGAGTGGGTCTGCCTCAATTATGGCCCTCAATTGGGTGTGGTTAATCACAGATGGTTATCCACATCTTCAACCCTCTAGTCTGTGTTCCAAAATTTTTGGAACCAACGTTGGGCTGTACATTTGTTGAGGGTCTCCTGGCTAAATACTTGGTTGATGTTGTGAGTAGTTTTTGCTGCTAGACATCCCATTTTGAACCCCTACAATGAAATAGCTCTGAATTTTTTTATCTTTGAATTGACAGCCGGAAATAAACCAAAATAAATTGTGAAAAGAAAACGTTCAACTTAGATAAACAGAATAAACCTTACGCTTCAAAATAGTATATTGCATAAACATAGATGAATAACAGTTTATCACAAAATAAACGTCAGAGATTTAAATAAGAAAAACCGCAATTATTTTTGCATCAACCTAATAAAACATTTTTTCCCTGATCATTTTTATTCTCATAAAGTCTATCTTACAAAAGTCTATCTTACAAAAGTTGTATCAATATCAACAGCATGGAAAAAAAAGCAGCAAAAAATAAATTTTCCTACTTAATAAATTGCAGGCATCTTCCATTTTTTGAAAGTCTGTTAAAAAAAAGAAAACCAAAAACAATATTTGTTTTGCAGCAAGTTGTTACACAGGCACCACACCCACTTCCTCTCAGTCACCTGTACCTGACACCGCTCCGACCTCCAATAATTCAGCCTAACGTACCATCATCGTAATTTTTTTGGTGTGGTAATGCTAAAAAGATTTTCCTATATAAATTAATGGCAATGGCTTCTTTGGTTCTTTTGGCTTAAGGGAGATTCTTGTGAGAACCTCTACTTTTGGATATCAGGGGAAAACCTGTCATCATTTTTTATAAAACTAATAAAGGATAGGTCTAATTTTTTTAAATTCTAAAGTTGTGCCAAATCAAGAGAAAAAAAAGATGTCCATACCTCGCATAAATGAATCAGCATAGCCTGTGCGTGTATCAGTACTAATTATCTAAAAACATGATCTGAAATTATCTAAAACAGTACCAGCTCAAGATTTGGGCATTGTTGGCCCCAATATGATAATAAAAACTCAAAAATAACATATTTTTGAAAAAATAAAAAAAACTTTTCATACATGGTGCCTAGTGGTGTACTAATACAAATGTTAAAGGTAGTAGCCCTCATAATTTGAACAGGAGCACCCAGGGACACATACACATAGACACAAATGAGCTAAAGGAAAGGGATATGTAGCTAACTTGGCTGGTTGGTCAGGTGGGCCATTTGGTGATTGATTTTGCTTTGAGATCACTCAAAATCAAAACATTTCATAGATGGACAAATTAATTCAAGAATCTCCGCAGAGCCACTCCGGGTATTTATCATGTTTCTTAAGACCATAATTATTGTTACAGAATATAAATTGGATGTTAACAGATCTTTGTAAATGCTTGAATAAACAGAATTTACCCGTTTGACACAATGCAACAGCATGAAATGATAATAAGATTAATGTTTCTGAGGAAGGTAATTGAAATATAATGGATAAGTATAATTGATAAATATAAATAAATAGATTAACGATACAAGGGTCACTTGATTGTTGCCATCTGTTTGACCAAAGCTAAATCACTTCCTGTAAGGAAATCCACTGGAGAAGTGAAAGCAGGAGTCAGTAAAAATAAATAAGTGAGGCAAAAAGACTTAAAAGATTATGAAGAGAAGAGGCTTATTATAGCTCAACCATGAGACTTATTTGTAAAAATGTCAAACACTTACACCTGACAATGGGTCACTTGTCAGTTAGAATTATGCAATGGACTACTGATCTCTCCATTTATAAGAATACAAAAGGGAGACTGCCACCTGATTAAGGTTGTTATCGGTAAGAGTTTGCATTTATATTTGGAGAAGAAAAACTACAATAAACAGCTTTCTATCTTTTTATACAATCTTGAAGCCAATTTGTTTCTCTTGGGGAATAAATGAGCGGATTATGAAACAATGAAATTGAACCTACTTAAAAAGCTGTTACGTGTTGATTCTGTTCTTCAGTTTCCTCCCGTATTTGCTAGACACTTTAAGGCAAGCGACAATTACTCTTTTTCTATTGAGGAGAATAACTGAATGAAGGTTTTAAATCAGAATTGCTTCTTCAAGTTGATAAGAGAAGACTAATAGGCAGTGGCTTGAGTAGGGTGGGGCTGGCAGGGCACGTGCCTTGGGCGCCACTTTAAGGGGGCACCCCTGGGAAGTTTCTATTGAAGTCAGCCAAGAAATTCTTGGACAGTGAAAAAAGAATACCATCTCTTTTTTAACTATTTTTTTCCAATACTACCACTGATGTTTCCAATTTTTTATGTGACAATTTTGTATTTCAACTCATCGGGCTCACGACTTTTCCCACTTTGTCCGTGTACTTCCTCCCTGTCTCTCTTTTTCAGGCCATGGCAAATTTGATGAAAGTGATTGTGTAGCCAGACAATATATGTAAACAGAAACCCAAACATTTGATACTTATGTTGCAAAATGTATCGTTGTGTTGCATAGTGTCATTGATGACAGGGAAGGAGCGACAATAGAAAGAGTGGGTAAAACAAAAGAGATAAAGAATAAAGAATGAAGAGAATGATAGGCTGAAAAACAGGGAGCCAAATGTGGTTTGTTATTTATAGCTAAAACTTATAGAATGATTAAAATCGGTTAGTTTTCAGAATTTTCATTTACCATGTTTAGGTAAAAACAAGTTTACTTACTTCAAAGCACCGAGCCAACCCATTGTTGCACTGAAAATTATTGCAATTTATTAATTCAACATGTTTGCAAGATTTATACATGATCTTATATTCTTGAGGTCTCTGGCTCAGTGAGCAAGCAAACAAGCCTTGCTTCCCTGTCAATTTTTGAAAGAAATATTCTTGTGACTGATGTTTTTCACTCCTTTAGATTCTCCTACCAGAATTGAAGAGACCAAAATGCTGGAAAAGAAGGAGCTCTATTAGCAGGCTGTTGTCTGCAGTGATAGAACATTTTTTTTTTATTGCAAATCAACTCCTTCACCTTCTTCATTACCAACTCTTTCACCCTCTTCATTACCAACTCCTTCACCTTCTTCATTACCAACTCCTTCACCTTCTTCATTACCAACTCCTTCACCTTCTTCATTACCAACTCCTTCACCTTCTTCATTACCAACTCCTTCACCTTCCTCATTACCAACTCTTTCACCTTCTTCATTACCAACTCCTTCACCTTCTTCATTACCAACTCCTTCACCTTCCTCATTACCAACTCCTTCACCTTCTTCATTACCAACTCCTTCACCTTCTTCATTACCAACTCCTTCACCTTCTTCATTACCAACTCCTTCACCTTCCTCATTACCAACTCCTTCACCTTCTTCATTACCAACTCCTTCACCTTCTTCATTACCAACTCCTTCACCTTCTTCATTACCAACTCCTTCACCTTCCTCATTACCAACTCCTTCACCTTCTTCATTACCAACTCCTTCACCTTCTTCATTACCAACTCCTTCACCTTCTTCATTACCAACTCCTTCACCTTCTTCATTACCAACTCCTTCACCTTCTTCATTACCAGACTCCTTCACCTTCTTCATTACCAACTCCTTCACCTTCTTCATTACCAACTCCTTCACCTTCCTCATTACCAACTCCTTCACCTTCTTCATTACCAACTCCTTCACCTTCTTCATTACCAACTCCTTCACCTTCTCATTACCAACTCCTTCACCCTCTTCATTACCAACTCCTTCACCTTCTTCATTACCAACTCCCTCACCTTCCTCATTACCAACTCCTTCACCTTCTTCATTACCAACTCCTTCACCCTCTTCATTACCAGACTCCTCACCTTCTTCATTAGCCAACTCCTTCACCTTCCTCATTACCAACTCCTTCACCTTCTTCATTACCAACTCCTTCACCTTCTTCATTACCAACTTCCTCACCTTCTTCATTACCAACTCCTTCACCTTCTTCATTACCAACTCCTTCACCTTCTTCATTACCAACTCCTTCACCTTCTCATTACCAACTCCTTCACCTTCCTCATTACCAACTCCTTCACCTTCTTCATTACCAACTCCTTCACCTTCTTCATTACCAACTCCCTCACCTTCTTCATTACCAACTCCTTCACCTTCTTCATTACCAACTCCTTCACCTTCTTCATTACCAACTCCTTCACCTTCTTCATTACCAACTCCTTCACCTTCTTCATTACCAACTCCTTCACCTTCTTCATTACCACTCCTTCACCTTCTCATTACCAACTCCTTCACCTTCCTCATTACCAACTCCTTCACCTTCTTCATTACCAACTCCTTCACCTTCTTCATTACCAACTCCTTCACCTTCTTCATTACCAACTCCTTCACCTTCTTCATTACCAACTCCTTCACCTTCTTCATTACCAACTCCTTCACCTTCTTCATTACCAACTCCTTCACCTTCTTCATTACCAACTCCTTCACCTTCTTCATTACCAACTCCTTCACCTTCTTCATTACCAACTCCTTCACCTTCTTCATTACCAACTCCTTCACCTTCCTCATTACCAACTCCTTCACCTTCTTCATTACCAACTCCTTCACCTTCTTCATTACCAACTCCTTCACCTTCTTCATTACCAACTCCTTCACCTTCTTCATTACCAACTCCTTCACCTTCTTCATTACCAACTCCTTCACCTTCTTCATTACCAACTCCTTCACCTTCTTCATTACCAACTCCTTCACCCTCTTCATTACCAACTCCTTCACCTTCTTCATTACCAACTCCTTCACCTTCCTCATTACCAACTCCTTCACCTTCTTCATTACCAACTCCTTCACCTTCTCATTACCAACTCCTTCACCTTCTTCATTACCAACTCCTTCACCTTCCTCATTACCAACTCCTTCACCCTCTTCATTACCAACTCCTTCACCTTCTTCATTACCAACTCCCTCACCTTCTTCATTACCAACTCCTTCACCTTCCTCATTACCAACTCCTTCACCCTCTTCATTACCAACTCCTTCACCTTCTTCATTACCAACTCCTTCACCTTCCTCATTACCAACTCCTTCACCTTCTCATTACCAACTCCTTCACCTTCTTCATTACCAACTCCTCACCTTCTTCATTACCAACGCCTTCACCTTCTTCATTACCAACTCCTTCACCTTCCTCATTACCAACTCCTTCACCCTCTTCATTACCAACTCCTTCACCTTCTTCATTACCAACTCCCTCACCTTCCTCATTACCAACTCCTTCACCTTCTTCATTACCAACTCCTTCACCCTCTTCATTACCAACTCCTTCACCTTCTTCATTACCAACTCCTTCACCTTCCTCATTACCAACTCCTTCACCTTCTTCATTACCAACTCCTTCACCTTCTTCATTACCAACTTCCTCACCTTCTTCATTACCAACTCTTCACCTTCTTCATTACCAACTCCTTCACCTTCTTCATTACCAACTCCTTCACCTTCTTCATTACCAACTCCTTCACCTTCCTCATTACCAACTCCTTCACCTTCTTCATTACCAACTCCTTCACCTTCTTCATTACCAACTCCCTCACCTTCTTCATTACCAACTCCTTCACCTTCTTCATTACCAACTCCTTCACCTTCTTCATTACCAACTCCTTCACCTTCTTCATTACCAACTCCTTCACCTTCTTCATTACCAACTCCTTCACCTTCTTCATTACCAACTCCTTCACCTTCTTCATTACCAACTCCTTCACCTTCCTCATTACCAACTCCTTCACCTTCTTCATTACCAACTCCTTCACCTTCTTCATTACCAACTCCTTCACCTTCTTCATTACCAACTCCTTCACCTTCTTCATTACCAACTCCTTCACCTTCTTCATTACCAACTCCTTCACCTTCTTCATTACCAACTCCTTCACCTTCTTCATTACCAACTCCTTCACCTTCCTCATTACCAACTCCTTCACCTTCTTCATTACCAACTCCTTCACCTTCCTCATTACCAACTCCTTCACCTTCTTCATTACCAACTCCTTCACCTTCTTCATTACCAACTCCTTCACCTTCTTCATTACCAACTCCTTCACCTTCTTCATTACCAACTCCTTCACCTTCTTCATTACCAACTCCTTCACCTTCTTCATTACCAACTCCTTCACCTTCTTCATTACCAACTCCTTCACCTTCTTCATTACCAACTCCTTCACCCTCTTCATTACCAACTCCTTCACCTTCTTCATTACCAACTCCTTCACCTTCCTCATTACCAACTCCTTCACCTTCTTCATTACCAACTCCTTCACCTTCTTCATTACCAACTCCTTCACCTTCTTCATTACAACTCCTTCACCTTCCTCATTACCAACTCCTTCACCCTCTTCATTACCAACTCCTTCACCTTCTTCATTACCAACTCCCTCACCTTCTTCATTACCAACTCCTTTCACCTTCCTCATTACCAACTCCTTCACCCTCTTCATTACCAACTCCTTCACCTTCTTCATTACCAACTCCTTCACCTTCCTCATTACCAACTCCTTCACCTTCTTCATTACCAACTCCTTCACCTTCTTCATTACCAACTCCCTCACCTTCTTCATTACCAACTCCTTCACCTTCTTCATTACCAACTCCTTCACCTTCTTCATTACCAACTCCTTCACCTTCTTCATTACCAACTCCTTCACCTTCTTCATTACCAACTCCTTCACCTTCTTCATTACCAACTCCTTCACCTTCTTCATTACCAACTCCTTCACCTTCTTCATTACCAACTCCTTCACCTTCTTCATTACCAACTCCTTCACCTTCTTCATTACCAACTCCTTCACCTTCTTCATTACCAACTCCTTCACCTTCCTCATTACCAACTCTTTCACCTTCTTCATTACCAACTCCTTCACCTTCTTCATTACCAACTCCTTCACCTTCTTCATTACCAACTCCTTCACCTTCTTCATTACCAACTCCTTCACCTTCTTCATTACCAACTCCTTCACCTTCTTCATTACCAACTCCTTCACCTTCTTCATTACCAACTCCTTCACCTTCTTCATTACCAACTCCTTCACCTTCTTCATTACCAACTCCTTCACCTTCCTCATTACCAACTCTTTCACCTTCTTCATTACCAACTCCTTCACCTTCTTCATTACCAACTCCCTCACCTTCTTCATTACCAACTCCTTCACCTTCTTCATTACCAACTCCTTCACCTTCTTCATTACCAACTCCTTCACCCTCTTCATTACCAACTCCTTCACCTTCTTCATTACCAACTCCTTCACCTTCCTCATTACCAACTCCTTCACCTTCTTCATTACCAACTCCCTCACCTTCTTCATTACCAACTCCTTCACCTTCTTCATTACCAAATCCAATATAGAATTGTTCTTGTTTAATAAAATGTTTAAAAAGGTAAGATTGCAATTTTTCTTGTTCTTTGCATTTGTTAATTGACCTGGCTTTAGTTTGGGTTTTTTTCCCCAGTTGTTAATGTTACCTATTTTACGGACAAGTCAATATTGGTAGGAACTCTCCTTCTTTCAGTGTAATGGGAAATTTTCCCCCTCTTATCTTTTCACGATGACTCATTGTGAAGGAGAAGGGGAGAGAATTCTCAAACTAGATCTTTCCATTCCTGGCTAACTTTTTTTTTTAGCTAAAAATGTTATAACAGAAATGTTTGGATTGGAGCACAATTTCAGTGTTTGCTATGGGCGCTATTTTCCAATGGTACACTTCCACTAATAAGTATTCTATTATCAAATTATCAATTTATATAAAGTAAGGATCTTGAACTACAATACAAATGCTTTCTAGTCCTACATTGAAACAATGAAATTTGGTCAGATACATTTCCTCTTTGATATTTTAGAAAGGCTGTCTATATTTTAGTGCATACTCAATATACTATATAAGTAAAATCTGTGTAAAATGAATTCTGTGAAATCATCATATGCAAAGTATAAGATTCTATAAGCATATATATATACATATATATATATATATATATATATATACATATATATATATATATATATATATATATATATATATATATATATATATATATATATATATATATATATATATATATATATATATATATATGTATATATATATATATATAATTTATCCTTGTATATATCCTTACAAGGATTATTGTACACAGACATTGTGATGATAAAGATTGTAGTAGACAGTCTTTGTAATGTGAATACTTCCTTGGCATTACCTCCAGATATCAAAATATTTTCAAGCTCTAAAACTTCAAGCACAAATGTTCGTTTAGGAAATTTTTTTGCAAGTTTGAAATGAAACTTTCCTGCTCACATGATTTTCACTGAATGTGGCCTTTTACCAGTCTTGATTTGATGAAATGTCATTGATTTTTTGATTTTTTGATTTTTGATTTATAAAATATTGATAGACACTTGGGGGAAAGGTCAAAATTCATACTAATGAAGTCTTCTTGAAACTGCAACCCAGCCACTTTATATTTTTGGCACTTTTCCTTCTTACACTTCCTTTGCTCGCCATACAAGTGATCGAACATTCAACTAACAACACACGTAACCTTTTAGAGTGCAGATTGGAACTGCAGTTTTTAAAAAATACTCAAAAAATATTTAATGACATTTTAACTCCGATCACCAAAGTTTTTATGACTTTAGCTTGTTGGCTGTACAGCAGTCGTAGCATATCCAGAGGAAAACTCTTCATTTGAACTAATCCCCCTGTGAACTCAGCAGCTAACTGAGTAAACTCTAAGCTGTGTGATTAGGGCGAAGATATAAATTAGGGATAGGAGTTGTACCCATCCCTATCTGAATGCACAGGAGCAGAAGGAAGAGAAGCATTTGGGTTGACTTTGATTATGGTCAACCCTTTACCTTTTGGTGATCTAGCAAGCAATCTAATTTTACTTCTCCTTCTGTGGGTGAATATTCTTGGAAACATACTTTTATTCTCACATGTCTTTATGGTTCAGGTCTTGTTGGTATAATCATGCATAAAATTCAGTTTAGATTATTGTCATTAGAAATATTTGTTGGCTGAAGCTAGCTTTGGTCAAAGGTGGTATTTCTAGCACACTCAGCAAAGACTGGGCTCACTCTTAATAGCCTGAAAGATCTGCGTAATAACAACTTCATCATGACAGAAATCTCATTGAATCAATTCAAATACCAGGCACTCATATATGATTTCTTTTACTCACGTTATCAGGAGTACCATTATCTTTTATATCAGATAACTATAGCCCTACAAATGGCCTGCTCAACCAACCAGTCAAGCGGTGTTCAGATTCTTCTCTCTTAGCTTTGCTGAATGTGTGAGCATGTGTGAGTCTCTTAATCACATTTTTGAGCTTGCAGCCTTGAAAATTTGCATAAATACACCACAAAACACCATCTAGAAACGTCTTATAATGTATTTTCAAGAAAGTTTTTTTGGGGTAATTTTGGATCAACAATGCCCAAAACTTGTGCTGGTATTTTTTTTTTCTGGATAATTTTGATTAAAAAATTTTTTTTCAGATATATTCTGATAATTTTCTAAAATGATTAGTTCAGGCACATGTGCAGTCTATGGTGATTCATTCAGGCTAGGTACAGATATACCACTGGAATATGTTACCAGCTGACTTGCCTACTTGTAACTCTGGCCCCTATTTATCTGGATATGCAATGAAACGGTTTACACTACGTTGATGTAACTTTTTAACGTGTGCGAGCTGCTTTACTTCTGACCACTCCACTTGCATAAATTCATTTGCATTTTTATCGATTTTTAAATGCGCTGAGATTAAGATAACTCCCGAGCATCTGAGTATAAATTGATTCTGACATAAAAGAGGTTCACATTTCATTTCAACATTCGATACATTCCAACAGAAGATGTTTACTTTCAGACCACTTGGAAATAAGACAGATGTGTTAGTCACTTATTCCTTCACTAGACAAAAAACTCAATCCAATTGGATGTACACACATACACACACACATACATACAAACATGTGCACACAGAGAAACATATTGCACATATATATACTTGTAAAAGCATATACAAAATGTATATATAGATGTATTTATGAAAACATATACACTAAGGCATATAAGTATGTGAATTTGTGTGTATATATATACTATCTTTGTATAGATAGAAAAATTATGTTTTTTTTATATGTAAATCAGTGCTAAGGAGCCTAAAGTTATTCTATTGGGTAATTCATTTTTGATAATTCAAGTATTCTAATTTCAATTTTTTTTCAAGTCTCAAGTCGACATTGAATATTGGTTCCGTGATTTCATTTTAAAATGTCAAGTGATTTTATGATATATTCCTCATTGTTGCAACCGACTAGCTCATTTAATTGTAACCTTATAACTGTTTTTACTAGCTCTGTTAATTCATTTCATCTGAACTAATCTATTATAACTTCTGGTTTATAACAGGAATGAAACAAAACAGTCACACAACCAATAATCAACTATTAATTATACAATGAAACATACCAATCTGCATACATAGTTTATATATATATATATATATATATATATATATATATGTATGTATGTATGTATATATATATATATATACACACACCCACACACAAACACCCATATATATATATATATATATATATATATATACATATATATATATACACACACACCCATACACAAACACCCATATACATATATATATATACATATATATATAAATATATATATACACACACATATATTTATATTATGAATGCATCTTGGCTAAGACACATCGAGTTTCAAATAATATAACATATTTATGATTATTCTGTTGGATGATATATTCCTTTCTTAATAATGAATTGTCTGAGGAACAGTAGAGTAAATATGGACAGTGAATGACCAGGATAGAATTTGGACATAAAGCAGTTTTTTTGGCTCCCAACTTACCAGTGAACCGTTTAGCTCAATGGTAAGAGCAGCGCCACTTTAAGGCAGCTTCTCATCAGTTGCAAGTTATTACATATTTATAATTATTTTGTTGCATTATATATCCATTTCTTCATAAGATACAAATGTTTATACATGCATATATATATATGTTTGATGTGTGGATTTGAGGAGATCTGAATGTTGGTAATTTAACAATTGGAACGTGAAGAGAAAAAACAAGTGTCACATTCTAAAAACTTTTATCATCATTTGGGCATGTTCTGATGCATTTCAACGGTTGCCAACCACTTTTTTCATAGTAACTTACAGCAGTTGCAGAAAAAACTGTATGCTGTTACATTTTTGAGATTTGAGGAGTGAAATGAGGATATTTCTGTGTTATTGGTTGATAAGTCGGAATAGGAAGGGGAGGTGTTTGTGTCTGTGTTGGAAATAAGAAGGGTCTGTGAAAGGAAGGGTTCAGGACATGTTTGTATCTTTGGTTGATATTGAGCAGTCTACATATATAAATTGCAACAATATACATAAAATATATATATACATATATATATATATATATGGATAGATAGATATTTGCACAAATAAAATTCTTTGCTTTCTATATTTTGTGGCACACAAATGCTATAATAGGAGAAAAATTTTACTTTACAACAAATTAAAATCATAAAGTATTTACATTCATATAATCATATGTACATACGATGGGGAGAGCCATCCTGATAAACCTGTCCATTTTTCTAACACTTCCAAAACAGGTGATGAACCCCATAATGAAGATTAAAATTACAATTATAAAATACCAATATTACCAAATTACGAACACCAAGATCATGAAACTCATTGAAATAACATTGATCGGATTAAAAATGACTTGCATGTATTGTAGTTGTGGAAACTTCAGTACTATATAAAATTCAACTAATAAAAACTCCTTTTCAGTGTTAAAGAAAATGGAAAGTTTATATGACTATTTATATATATATACATATATATATATATATATATATATATATATAAATTGTCATGTATATAAACATATATAAATATACATATATATATATACATACATATATATATATATATGTGTGTGTGTGTGTGTGTGTGTGTTCAGAGTAGTTCTTATTGTCATTGTTTGGAAACCAAGATTCCTATATTGTATAGAGTGGAATATGATGAATAGTGAAGTACTTCCTAATGCTGGGTAATAAACAAACTGATGATTTCTGAAGCTATTTGAGATTCAAAACCCAATTTACTGTTCCAAGGAGTATTTATTAAAAGAGAAAAAGCTTGAAAATATGAGTCAGAAACAATGGACTATGAGGATTTTTTTGCAGACCTTTTTCCTCATCTTGGTTTGTTTTATGAACACAACATTTTGGCCATTGTATCCTATTATCATTGTCAAGTGATAAATGGTGCTATTTTTGACCATTGAGAATGACCCTTTAGGGTGCAAAGGATATCTTTGTCGGACATAGTGTGTTGAAACCAGGGTGCATGCAGCCTTACACACGGTTTAGGTTTGATCAGTGAAAATCTTCAAAAATTATACAACATCAGCCCCAGGAGACATTGACTTTCACAAGGTCAAATTCCCCACTCACCATTTTTCTCGGAACATTGGCACAAATAACTTGCCCCTGGTTCCAAAGATAAACAAAATAAAAAAAGACGGCTAGTACAACAAATGATTATGCTTTTTGCCCCCTAAAAAACACCCCCATGGCATCAACTCTAGACAACCACAGAGTTTTGACACCAATTACAGCCAACAATGGTGGAAACAAAAAATTAGATTGTAGAATGTAAATGTTTCCAGCCAATCGATGAGATGGTCAAAAATACAGCCACTCATTACCTGAGGATAGCCATAGGGTACAACAGCCAAAATGTTGTGTTCAAAAAATAGACAAAGATTTTGACAAAAGTCCCTCATCTAAAAAAACTTCAGACAGAAATAAGCATTTGAATTTATCAAATTCATATTATTGATTGATCAGTTTCTATTTGGAATAGTTAAAGATTATCTACTTCTGTTAGGTTTGATAAACTGAGAAGAGATTTTGAAAAATGGAATGTGTCAGTGTACTCAACATTTGGCATTAATAACCAAAACGATCTCAATCATTTACAATCTGTATGAAGTCTGATATACAGAGAATTTCCTAAATGAATAAAAAAGGTTCTCTTAGTGTTAATCATCACTACCCATGACCTGTTTGGTCATTGTTGCTAGGTTTAGTCAATCATCGTTACCCATAAAAGTCTGGTTTAGTTATTGTTGTTGGGTTAACGTTATTTGTGTATTCTGACACTTATTGTTAAATATCTATGTATTCATTTTGACCACCCAGCCCTTGATTTTGTTAATAGAGTCATTTTTTTTGCACACACACTCCTCTCAATAAGTAGGGAAGATGGATTTTTTTTTGTTTTTTGAAAATTCCTATCCAACATGGATTTTTCGTGGAGATTGAATATACAATATGAATTTTTACTAAGTTGATCACTAGTTTATACCTGCTCGTTTTTTTAAAAATTCTGATCTTTTTAGCAATTATCATCATCATCAGTCTTTTAGCATCTTTCGTTGGACAGAGACCTTCCCCAAGATTTGCTAGACCTCTCTATCATGGGCATCACAGAGCCAATACTTCCTGAAATTTTCTAGTTTGTCATGCTTTCTTATATTTTGTCGGCCAGGTTTCACATATGATTTCTGGGGATCCAGATTGTGAGTTATAATGACCAGTGGTTGTCTGCTACCCTCACAACATGACCAGCCCATCGCCATTTTAGTTTTCTTAAGGTTTTTATATTTCAGACTTGTGCTTTTCCTCTAATATATTATGCTCTCTTGTGATCTCTCCATGTTACGTTGAGTATGATTTTCTCTTGTGCACATTGCATGGTTCTCAGTTTAAGGGTCAGTCTTTTGATTAGGTTCCATGTTTCAGCTCTATAGGTGACTATAGGGAGGATGCATCTATTGTATATCTTCTTTTTTAGCATAGGTGGAACTTTCTTGTTCTTGAAGGTTGACCTGCCGAAAGCTCGCTAACCTAGTGATCATAACCCAGTGAAGGGCAGGTGAAATAACTTATTCATTGTTTTTAACATTTCTTTAATTTTCTCCCCATCATGACATGCTGCTAAAAACGTTGGTCATGTGATGGTTTCTACTGAGTGACTAACCAGACCTGTTGATTATAAATGATAATCTTAATGGTGTATTATAAGAGAAATTACTTGCATTTGTATCAAAATAGAGAAGTCTCTTGGATTCATATCAATAAATCAATTCACAATCTCCTTTCTTGGCCTCTTCTCAGAGACTAAAATATATATTCTGTTATCAGTGATCCTTAAGGAAATAAAAGAAATTCAAATTAATGGTTTAAAAACCTTAAAGTATTTCAATAAAAAATGAGGAAAGGTGTAACCTTATTCATTTTGTGTAAACATCTGTTAATATATTTGTGTTATCAACATCTACTTTGACAATTAATTCTTCCGATAAACAAGTGGTAAATACTTTTTATCTATGTAAGAAAAAAGTTGATGTGTGAAGAGGATGAGATTTCTCATATTTGTAGGAAGAAATTTATAGTGCGACATAAAAACTATTTTTGTCTGTTTTTCTTGATTCAAATACTTCAGAATGATCAAATAAGATAGAAAGAAGATTGTTCATTCCTTTGTCTTTATTCTAATAGAGAGTACCTCATATTAGTCCATTAGCCAGACCCCCAAATTTCCAATATCCCTATCAAATCAGAGCCAAAGGACAACCTGACATAAGAAATACATGATAGCTTTGTACATTGAGTTTTCATTTTTTTTAATGCTTTTGTGTATTATATGAAAAATGAACATTTTTTCAAATAATCAAGCTTTGCTTCATAACAAACTTAGTGTGAATTTCTTTTTTTTGACTGAATATTCCAAATTAGCACTGATTTTACTTCTAGATATCACGAATACAGAGAATATATAATATAAAATATAGAAAGATATAAAAATTGAATTACTTGTGATTTTACTCCCCATGGTCCATTTTTACTATTTGTAATCCATTTTTCAAGTTATGAAGTGAAGAAACATATAATACGCGGTATGGGATATACAAACTACACTCCCCTCACACACACACACTAAAACTACTAAATAATTAAAGTTTTAATGATTTTTAGTCATTCATTTAATTCATATGCCAAGGGTTCTATTTCATTCCAAAAATCAGTCACCCCTTACCCCTAATTCGGTACGGGAAAAATGGCTTGCTCATGGACTATATCTGGCATTCAGTTTTAATTTAGGAGCAAAAATAACAGTAGACATTAATTTTCTTTTTAGAGATTTAAATATAGACACTCATACCTTATTTGATAGCTGTCTTTTGAAGGGAAAATTTTGACCAATCTGTAGTTATCTCCCCTTACATCTATTAAGGAGGTGAGAGTAGAGAGGGACTCTCAAAAATCAATCAAAAAGAGGTCTTTCATAAGAAGCGGATATTAGGCACTTAAGAGCATGTGTTCGTCTTGATTTCAAGATTCTATCATTGTCACACACTTGTAGTTATTGCTGATAATCAAATCAAACAGCATATTATTATTGTCCTACTACCGTATTCTACAGTAATGGAGGAATTGGCCTTGACATTCATGATTTTATCTCTGCTTGACACTTTGTACAGTTTTCCCCAATTATAATTACCCAAAATAAAATAAAAGCAGAGAAAATATGTATAATAAAGAGAAAAGAACTTTGATATGGCAAAACCTTTTTTTTGAATCTGATTTTAGTTAAAGGCAAAATATCCAAGGAACAATTGTTGAAAGGAATGAAATGCAGTCTTTTCATCAGATTTTCTCCCTCATAATGATTGGAGCAGGATCTTTGAAGCAATACATACACACATATATATATATATATATATATATATATATATATATATATGTATATACATATATATATATATTGTTACTCAATAGAAACTGTTATGTGATCTATGTCTTATGGCAGCATGTCTTGGTGCAGGTGATTAATTAAAAAACTGAAAAAAAATGGTGATCAATGAATAAGTAACCTATCTCACCTTTTGTTGTGAAGTGATCACTAAAAGAAGGTGAATTTTCAAAACCCACATTGCAAATTGAACCCCCAACTAAAAATCTATTTGGGAGGAAAAAGATGTTTTTCCAAGAATGTTAAAATTTTCAGCCCTCTAACTCTGTGTGGCCTGTTCACATAATGTATACATACATAGCCAGCCAGCCAAATCAACTTGAAAAATCAAGTCACCTTTTTGATTCTTTTGGTGACAGTTTTGGTTGTTGGCTACTGATATAAATATATATATATATATATATATATATATATATATATATATATATATATATATATATATATATATATATATATATATATATATGTGTATATATATATATATATATATATATATATATATATATGTATACATATATATATATATATATATACATATACACACACATATACATATATATATGTATATATATACATATATACACATACACATATGCATATATATATGTATATATATATGTATATATATACATATATATAAATACATATATATATGTATATATATATATATCTATATATATATATCTATATATATATATATATGTGTGTGTGAGTGTGTGTGTGTCTGTGTGCGCATCTATGCATGCATTGAAAGATAATGATATATAGGATTGTAGAGGATTGCATCACGTGTGTGTATATATATATATATATATATATATATATTTTTTTTTTTTTTTCAAGTATATATACATACATATATACATATGTATGTGTGTAGGTGTATGTGTGTATATATTCCCACTAATTACACATTCTAAGAAAATCAAGGCTTGTTTCATTATTAGGCACAGATCAATCAAGCTGGCTTCCACAGAAGTTGGGGGAAGAACCACAATTTAACATTTCTTTTCTTTCTCTTTTTTCATTCTCCCCTCTTTTTTTTCATTTTTCTCTCCTGATCTTTTTAGAGATATTTTTTCTCAGCGCAATTATAAAGAACCATTTCAAATCTATTATGAGCAATACGATAACTGCAACCAGCGTTCTCAAGGAACTTTAACAACAGACCAGCGGCAGGCAAAATGAATTTGACTCGGTTCTTCATTTCTTGGTCATAGAAAAGTTGCCATTCATGAAACTGAATTCATTTTCAGTTCAGATGCAGCTTGAATAATAATTCCATTTTCACAAAAGTCATCACAATATATGCACAGAGAAGTGGTTTCCAAACTTTGAAGACTCAAAGACCCCTTTTATAAAAGAAATATTCTGGCAGATCGTTATATGTAGCATTTGATTTTTAGATTTCAATTCATGAACTACAATAATATTCATACCTTGCATAAATTAATTACTGTGGGGTGAGTACCAGTACTAATTATCTAAAAATTATCTAAAAAAAAATGATTTGTTTTCTAAAATCATCTAAAAAAGATGATCTGTTATCTAAAATTATCTTTAGATAATATCTTGACTTCGAGTATCATTAGTTGATCTAAAATGACCATAGAGACTCTAAAAAACAATTATTCAAAAAACAAAAAAAAAAATTTTTAGATTGGTGTGCATTTCAATCTTTCAAGGTTGTGGTGCACAGAATGAGCCCTGAGAAACTCACACTGACAAGCAAAGAGAGAAGAATCTATAACCAACTTGGCTGGTTGATCGAGTGGGTCATTTGTATGGCTAAGGTGATTCAGTAAACAATTTTTGACCTTTGAAGACCATATTTATTTCAAATGAATTCTAACACATGGCAACAGGTCTGTGTACAATAATAATGTTTTCCACTGGCTCTGCAAGGCATGAGGATATATCTTCGCCAAAAGATTCGCAATGTCAGTGCTGGAACATTGATGCAGCGTACCAGGCATTATTTGGTCACTCCATCTTGTGTCTGGTCTTTTCATAGTGCATTTACTGCCAATTAAGCACTAATCAGTTGAGTTTTTGCTCCATCTGTTGTCTTTTTTCTTTGCTTAGTGTCCAGCCCATCTCAACTTTTGTCACTTAATTACTTGTTTGATATCCTTCGCCCTGGTTCTCTTCCAGATCCGTTTTGATCTTTTTCTATCTCTTATGGCTTGCATTGCTCTTTCCATCACTCTCTGTGCAATACTCAGTTTATTTTCTAGTGGTTTTGTTAGTTTCTATATTTTTCATCTGTAAATTATAATTGGTATCATACATTCATTATAAATATTACGTTATAAGTATATTAGCTAGATATTAATCAGTGTGTTTCTATTTACACTAAATGCTTTCCAGCCAATCACTATACCTCATTTCATTTCACTTTCCTATGTTCATTAATTCCTTGACCTCTTCCAAGTCTTCATCTTCTATTCTCATGGTCTTTTTCCCGGGACTCTATTGTTGAACATTACTTTTGTCTTTGTTCTGATCATCTTTAACCTTAATTTTTGACTTTCCCTACTTCTTTACATGTTTTCTAGCCTACCTGATGCTTTTGAAATTATTGCAACGTTATCAGCATATTGTAAGTAGTTCAAATATCCTCTGTCTATGTTAAGTCACATTTTTTTCTCAGTTTTCCAAAAGTTGCTTCCAAGGCTCCCTGTAAATTGTGAAATCGTATTACCTTGTCCCAATCTTCCTCAAATCTTTACCTTGTTTGTAGATTTATAAAGTGTAATTATTGCTGTACCATTTTTGTATATATTTTGTAATTATCATTAATACCTTGTTCTTGTATTGGGTAAAAGACTGCTGTGTTTAACTGAGTCAAATACTTTTTCATAAACAATAAAAGCTAAACAAAGTTGTTTAATATATTTTGAGGTATTTTCTATCTGTTTACGTACTCTGTGTAGGTTATTTATTGTTGAATTGCCACTCCTGAAACCTGTCTGGTTGATTTTCATTTAGAGTCTTTGCAAGTCTGTAAGTATTTTTGAGAGTTGATAGTTTATATATGCTGGATAATTATGAAATAGGCTGGTAATTGGCTAGGTCTTTATCATCTCCCTTCTTGGGATGAAGGAGCACTATTCCTAGACAGAAGTTTTGAGATACTTGTCTTTCTCATATTCAGCTGTGCTAGTTCTTTGTGGAAGATCTTTCTTGCATCTTCCAAAAGGTCTGTATTTATGTAGTCCTTGCCTGGGGATTTTTCTTGTTTCATATTCCAATCTGAAAAAACTGTTTTGTTTACCGTTATATCTGTAATGTCACTAGTGTCTATTAGAGTATTGATTTTTAGCTTGCAATATTCTGTAGATATTGGTAACAGCTTGTCTCTACATTTGGTTATTTTGCATTTTCGGTTTCTTAGTACAAGCAGCCGTTGTTTCCCAGCATGATCCATGTCTCATGTGTGTTTAAAACTCTTCAGTTTTCTTATGTTTCTCTACTTTTTTCTCGTTCTTTTCTTTATCAATTGGTTTAGTTGTGCTTTTTTGCCTTCGTCACCTTATATATATATATATATATATATATATATATATATATACACACATATATATTATGTTCAATGATCTGTCTATAAATGCATGCAAGATGTTATCCACAAGTTTGAGTATTTGATAACAAAAGAGAATTTATTCAATTTAGTTTGTTTCCAATAGCTTCTTCTTCATAGAGGTTTCTTATTTCAAAGTAGTGCGTGTATTATTGGGGGTTAGCTTGAGTTATTGAAATAATTATTTTGCATGAAAAGAAAAAGAAAAAGAATTATCAAATGCATAGCAATTTGCGTGTGTGTTTTGATTTATCTGAGTTTCCCCTGAAAATATAATCAAGAATGGAAGAGATAAAGAAAAAAAAAAGATGCAGAAATCAGGTGGATGAAGAGAAATTAGAAGGAATTAGGAATGAAGGAAAGAAGGAGTGTGAACTGATTCATGGAATAAAAAATGGAAAATCCGTACCTCACATCAATGAATCACCATAACCTGTGTGTGTACCAGAACTAATTATCTGAAAAAAATAAATTTTTTATCTAAAATTATCTGAAAAAATAACAGCACAAGATTTGGGCATTGGTGGTCCAAAATGACCAGAGAGTTCCAGAAAACAGTTTTTTGAAAAAGCAAACAAAAATATAAAGATAGTGCCAAGTGGTGTACTTATGCAAATTTTCAAGGTTATTGCCCCAAAAATGTGACTAGGAGCACCAAAGTAGACACATACACACAGACATAGATACAGACAAGCAAAGAGAGAAGAATCTATGGCCCTCTTGGCTGGCTGGGTGGACAGGCCGTTTGTTGAGCTACAATGATTGGATAAAAAGCAGGAATAAAGGAGGTGGAATTGGAATGAAAAACTATTGAAAAATAGATATCTTATGTTTGTTTCAATCTGGTGAAGCAACTTTCAGTTTGTTCTCTATTCGAATCAACTCATGACCAAGATCTGGCTTCAAACAATTTCAAGAAAAATGAATGATGAGAAAAAAATGTTCACTTTTTCAGTTATCTTTTGGTCATTAAAATTTTGTTCAGAGCCACAGATTTTACATCCTGAAATAATGGACTCTTTGATGCAACTTTCAAGAAGAAGAACAACCAGTGCACTCTTTAGAAATTATCATTGAAATAAAAGAATCACAAATAAGTTTTGTACAGGATTGATTAAAACTTCTGCAGATATTCTCCCTCATTACTTTCTTTTTCTATTCATAGGTATATTTTCATGATTCTCTCCTTCAACACAAAATGATTATATATTTTGTTTCCTATCATTTTTCACAGGCTGTATTAAATTTTCTTGGTATATTTCTAATTTTTTTTTACCATTTAAAATTCTCTACTTTAAATCATTAAACTGTCAATCAAAACTGTCACCAAGAATGTGAACATAGGTTTCTTTAGTTTTCCGGTTAATCTAGCTGTCTGGCTATGTATATATATATATATGTATGTATGTATGTATGATGGATACAGGCCACACCAAAAAGGCTAAAAATGTAAACATCTATTCCCTCTTAAGCCTACAACCCCAGTAGGTTTTTAGTGGGGGGTTCAATTTGTAACTTAAGTTTATACTTTATTGGTCCTTTGGCTTGTGTCCAGTAATATTCACGCTTGTGTTTTTAGAATTAATGCTTTCTTACTGATCTTTGCTCAAGAAAAGGCGAGAGAAGTAACTTATCTATTGATAACCCCCAACACGGCCTGCTGCCAAAAGATGTTGGTCCCATGATAGTTTCTTTTCAATGACTATTGGTTGTCAGATTCTAATTGAAGAGATCAGTAAAAAGAAAATGAATACCATATATTCTCGGTGTCTTTCTCCAGAGAAGTGCTTGAAAACAGTATGGAACATAGGTTCCTGGCAATCTTTGTTAAAGGAAATAATGTTTCACTTCATGTAAGCATACATACATAACCATTGAATTCACTGGGTATTAGAAACTGTCCACCAAAACTGTCAACATAGGTTTCTTCAGTTTTCAAGTTGGTCTGTCTGTCTTTCTGGCTGGCTGGCTCTATGTATCACCAATGAAGCTAAAGGGCTGAACATTTCAATGTTTACTTCTTTTTATGTCTAGTAAAAACATTTATCCGTTTTCTGAAAAATTTTCCCTCCAAATAGGTTTTTGGTAAGAAGTTCAGTGTGCAATGTAAGTTTGTGCTAAAATAGTCCCTAGTTTGTGTGCACTTGTTTATTGAAAATTCAGACTTAGAGAAAGAGAAGTAACTTTGATTACACCTTTTTCCATTTTTTTAATACATCAAGCCCAACATGGCATGCTGCTAAAAGACAATGGTCACTTGACGGTTTCTATTGGATGACCAACCGGACTTGTCAGTATTTATTTATCAAATGGCGGTGGAGGTAGGGTAATGGTTATTACAATGGTATCACTAAACAATGTTCGAATTTCAGCTGATACTGGTAAGGTTCCTATCACACTGATACCCTTGGGAAAGATATGAAATCACCTCCCTGAAGTCTGTCCGATTGATAGATATTCTATCATGGTAGTGAACAAAGAAAATAGTGTGAATACTTGGTAAACCACTTTTCAATTACTACCTTTCCTGCTCAGTCATCACAAAAAACTGTTACAGCCATTGACTATCTTGACATTGGCCAGAGATATGTTAGGCATTGCTAATGATATGTATTTCTAATTGATTTGAGGCAATGTCGTGTTAGAAACCGTCAACTGAAACTGTCAACATAGGTTTCTTCAGATTTCAAGTCAGTCTGGCTAGCTGGCTATGTTTGAATCATGTGTACACGTTCTCCAAATGGAACTAGAGGGCTGAAAATTCACTCCTTATTATGTTGACAATAAACAATTTTTTCGTTTTTCGAAAATTCCACCCTATAAATGGCATTTAGCATGGAGATCAATTAGCAATATAAGTTTATGCCAAATCGATCACTCAGTTTGGTGTCCAGCAGCATTCATGCTTGTTTTCTGAAAATTCAGACAAAATGTTGGAGAAAAGTAACTTTTTCATGATCACCCTTTTACCAATTTTTTAAATGATTAACATGGCAAAAACATTGTTAATGAGATGGTTTCTATCGAGTGATTAACCAGACCTGTCTTTTGAATTAAAATTTGAATCGATGAAGCCAATTAGGTGAGAATTAATTCTGCCGGACAAAAATATTCATAAAAAGAAATCATTGCTTTAATTTGGTTGATTTTAAACAAGATGGTTAAAGAAGGAACAGAAAGAAGGTTGTTGATAATAAAATACAATAGAAGAAAATATTCAAGAGGACATCAATTAACCAGGATATTGCAGAACATCAGTCTCTGCACATGTGCAATTTGACATGAAATCACCATAGCCCCACAAATAGCCTGTCCTTTAGGACTACAGATCCTTCTATCTTTGCTTGTCTGTGTCTATGTTTCCAGGTTTTCCTAGTTATATTTTTAGGGCCACAACCTTGAAAATTTGCATTAGTATTCCACTAGGTACTATCTAAAAATATCCTTTTTTATTTTATTCAAAAAAATGATTTTTCAGGTCTCTGTTGTCATTTTGGTCTAACAATGCTCAAATCTTGTGCTGATTTTTCTCAAAGATATAATTTTAGATGAAAGATCTATTTTTCAAAAATAATTCTAGATAATTTTTTAGATTGTTAGTTTTGGTACATTGGTTGTGTGGATTCATTTATGCAAAGTACAGATATACTTTTCTCTTTGAATTCCCTCTTTTTCTTCTTATGGTCATTTGGACCAACCAACAATGACCAAACCATGTGCTGGTATTTTTTAAGATATAATTTCTGATAAGAAATCTATTTTTTAGATAATTATATATTAATTAAAATCTTCTATTCAAAGATAACTTTAGATGAAAAATTCCATTTTTAAAAATAATCTTTGATAAAGAAATCTATATTTTTGGATAATTTTTAGATAATTTGATAATTAATTCTGGTACATGCAGAGGCTATGGTGATTCATTTGTGCGAGGTACAGATATCAACTTAGAAATGAAGTACACACCAAGTCAAACAAGTTTATAGACATACAGGCAGAAGAGATTGATGACTATTATTATATATTATCTGCTGTCATAATAAGGAATATAAGTTTCATTATTGTGGGTATTCAGAAAAGGTTGTGTCCAACAAGAGTGAAGGCAGCATGGGAATTAATAATTGTAGGCCTACCAGGAACACATGTCTTGTATCATGTACAATGATATGACATAAAAATATGACCAATCAGCTCAACTCAAACATTTTGATCTAGATATTTACTATGGTATATTTTAAGTACCTCTCAAGAGGACATGTGTATAATTACAAGCCACATATGTGACTCTAAACGGGAAGCTATTAGGTTTTGTGAGTTGGCAAGATCAACATCCCTCGACATTAAATGAGGAAAGTAACTTTATAGTCAGCTGCTTAGATGTAGTCAGGTCTGCTTCAAGGCCATGGGGAGAGTAACCGCAAATGTAATGCCTAAAATGGTTGGTTGATCTCCACATATTCGAATGGAAGTGTGCACTCTGACAACTGCAAATGTCATTTGATGTATTAACCCTTGGAAGGCCAGAGAGTACAAGGCCTAAACACTGTGAAATAAGAACTATAAGTTCAATGATGCGCCTACCATCGATGGTACTAGTAGCGGTGGGAGAAAGAGGAAGAGGAGTAGGGAAAAAAGTAAGTAGTCTTCCTTTTAGTTTATTGATTCTCAGACTTGTAAAATATTGTGAAAAAGAAAAATTTGGTAAGTATTATTTACAATGAAAATTATGAATGGCCATTTTTGGCCTTTTTGAAAAACAAAATGCTGACCTTAGAATTCTAGTGTAATATCAATTGCAACTGGTAAGAAGAAAATTATCAAAATGGATGTTCTTTTAATGACATCACACCTTTTAATGTCATCTCATATCTCTTCAACTTACTTATTTCCATTGTTTGATACAACTGTGACCGACTGACAGGAAAGTAGTTCATTGCTACGTACAGACACATCTAAAAACAAACTACAAACAAAAACAAGAAAAATAGTCTTACTAAATCACATGTAGTGTTGGAAGGAACTCTTATCTTTACGGTTGAGTTTTCACATCAGTAGTATCTAGTGGCTTTCACCGGAGATCAAGAGAAGGCAAGCCTCCTCAATATTTCAGCACTCTTCTCTGTATTTGAGCAGATTTTAGTATTATAGTTGTTTTACCAAAGACCAAATGACACCAGTTTTCCACCGTACTGTATCACCTTTCTCAACACCAATACAGCCTTCCAGAGATCTTGACAGATCATTTTGTTTGGGATTTCTACTTGTTTAAATACTAATAACTACATGCACTATTTGACCTTTAAAAAAATGTCGATGGTCTTTGTTTTTGGATTGTACTATCAATTTATTCTTTGATTTGTATCACTATCAACAAAATATCCCAAAACAGGTGTCGCCTGAGTTGAAGTAACCACAAATTTTCATCAATATGAGTTGTTTTAAAAGAACTTCAGTTTGTGTTTTCAAGAGTTGTTCCCAAAAATTGGACCCAATTTTTTTTTCCAAAATATCTTAACGAATCCATTCTACAACATAAGCAAAAAATTTAATACTGTATCCATATTCTGCAACAAAAGCTAAACCATCAAATTTCACATTGGTCCGGATGCTGCATCCAGCCAACATGTTATTGTATGTCAATTCTTTCTATTCTCCTATCTTCAGCAGTATTTTCTGTCTATTATTTAGACTTCATCCTAGAGTACACCTATCTTTATATATGATCTGCCATGCCAGATTTTCCACTTTTCTATTGGATATGCCCTTTCTATGTTTTTTTGAGATACTTCGGTCTCTGGTAGTCTCTGCCTTATATTCTTTTACACTCATCTTCATGTTTTATTTGGAAGTGTTATGAATTGAAGGATTAAATGAAGATTAAGAAGAAATAAAACTTTATGTTACATTATCAAAATAATTAATCTTCCACAGATGAATACTGAATTTAACATACAAAAAATACTGTGGTTAAGCATTCACCTCATTCTCTGTATATAGTGGAGTTTGCGTGTTTTCATCTGCAGGTAGGTAGCTTTTAAGAGTCTTTACAGTAAAATAAGAAAGTGGATTCAACAATGCTTTAGTGTATAGAAGTGTAAAGTTGATATATTTGCATGCATATGGGAATTCATAGTAGCTGAAATGTCTTAAACTAACCACTAATGAAGTTACTGTTGGTTGTAGTTCAGATAGGAGTTAGGATTTGAATGAACTAATTGCATTTCTTGCTTTTAAGAAAGAGATCGACTGGACTGGCAGATTCTTACTGATTATGAAATTTCTTCAGCATTTTTCTCTTTGATTAAAAAGATGAAAGGTTTGTGCATGTGCATTGTGTGCACAGCTACAAATGAACGACTCTGATGCAGCTGCTTTGATGCAAAGTATATAAGTCAATCTCAGACTTTAATACTTTCTCTGTCTTCTGCTTCAGGCAATTATTTTGGATGCAGTTTTTTAAATCTACAATTAATATAGTTAATGACTAAGAGAGCACAGATGAAGTGAAAAAAAGGGAAAACAGAAGAGGAAAGGATGTAATATTATGTCTGTGCACCTGCATAGAAATATTATGTATTTTAGTCACAACTTGATCTTTAATTACAACTGACATACCACCTAGTACAGTAAGATCAGTAAAAGAACATCTTAGCTTAGTGAATGCTGATAACATGGGGCTGGGCATAGATTACAAAGTGATAAAGAAATGAAAAGGAAGATTTCATTTGGGCTTGGAAGAAGTGACACGCCTTTCCCTCTTCCTCTGCTCTCTCAAAAGTGATTCCTTTTCATGTACACTGGGATGGATCAAAAGGTCCATAGCCTGACTTGTTGTTATCAACTGAATTTTGGCATGGGATTATCCTTGTGTAATGTTTAATGTGAATAATATTAACCACAGTATAAAGTGCATAGACAAGCATAGTGAAACATGTGTTTGCATATCAAACAAATAGGATCAAAAGTTTTAGCATAAATTAGTTTCAGTGTCAATCAGCCAATCGTAACCTCCTTACAAAAAGTTTTGACTTGCTCAGCCAATCAACAAACAGATTAGAAATGTCTCTCTTCTGCTTGGTTGACTCTTTAAACAAAGACACCCTGAGAAAAGAGCATCAGCAGCTGGGTAATCTGAATAGTATAGTGGTAGTTTGAACAAAGACACTGGAGCGGACACGTCTCGTCCTGCCAACAGTAGGCAGTTGAGGGTGGGAGGAACTAGATGAAGTAGCAAGAAGGTTAGTGTCCGCATCGGATGGAAGACTGTACAATCAACTATGAATGATAATAGAGTTTTAGATATATGATGTTAATGCTTGAAGTTTGTTGTGGAAATATTCTTTCCGATGTCTCTAATTTTCCCTCTTCAAATATTCGTCTGGTTCTTTATTTTCACATGTTTTTGTCCTTGGTTTTTGGAAGCTGTTTTTGTAATTTTTGCAAACTGTTTAGTCCACAATAGCTTCTCATTGGGTCTCCACGTGTGCCACGATGCAAATAGCTCTTACTTGGATTTTTGTCTAACATGCAAGTGCATTTTTCCACAAGGAAGGAGATTTTGCTGAAAAATGGATCATTGTGACGAAAAATAAATACTTTTTTTATCATTTGGCTATGGACTTATTGATGCACCTACACATGTTTTTCCCGAAAATGTTGATTGTATTCTTGGCACTACAATAAAATAAGCATATATCATCACTCATTTTATTGATCTTTGTTTTTCTCTTCACAAGCGCAAACAAACTGTCCCCAGACGCAATACAGCCAATTTTATGTTTTTGTGTGCACCCACAATACTTTATGTATGTTAATCTAGCACTTTTAATATTGAGCTGGGATAGAGGTCAACAAATTACAGTAGATGACAGAACAAAAGGAATTAAAAAAACTTGGTGCAAAGATAGAGAGACGGAGAGATAGGGAGACTTATGGAGAGCAACCAGGGTGTCAACTGGAATTTTCCAAATTGGATCAAAAAGAGAATGTAAAATGTACTAGAAATTACTGAAATCTCACCTGATCGGGTTGCCAGATTTGGCTATCTTTGTACCTACTTCAGCAACTCTACTGCCCACTACAAGGTAGACAGAACCAAAGAGATCTATGTCATAAGTATACTTTAAAAAAGATATATCTCTCCATATAAAAGCTATGTTTGCAAATTATCATGTTTAATTGTATTATTATCTGGTTGTATGTTTTGTCTGATTCCTGTAATAACCTAAAAGTTATAATGGATTGGTCCATGTGAAATAGATAAACAGAGCTAAATAAAAATAAATAAGGGTTTATCATACAATGAGATAAGGCTATTGCCATGGCAATAGATCGGTCACAGACACACTGATTCAATGATTCAGTGAGTGATTGACTTCTGAGTTTGCAAAATTGATTTTTAAGTCTTTTCATTCTGACGAAAAAAAGACTTGGAAAAAGTTTCTTTCACATTGAAGCAAGAATTTATTTTTATTTTTCTCATTTTTGAATAAACATTTGATAACTGAAAATATCTAAAACATTTTTCTCATCTTTTCTTAAAGTTTTTTTTACATAAAAAACTCAAGATATCTCTCTCCTTTCATCTATTTTTCTTAAATGAATTAATTGAAAAACTACTTACTCTCTTCTTTTTTTCTCACCTAACATTTCTTCTCAAGACTTCATATCTGATCATCCTTTGAAACAGTTTGGATTAAGCTGAGACTTCTGAAAAAATTAAAATTAAAATACTTGAATTATTAAAAATAAATTACAAATAAAATAGCTCTATACTTCCTGATACCAATCCACACATAAATAGTCCCATCTCTTTTGACAGATATATGTTAGTTACATAATAATGACCGATAAAATGTATGGAACTACAATTGAGTTTTAGACTTCCAGTATGTTGTAATTTTTGTCAGATCAAAATACTATTTAAGATAAATTGTGCACAGTGGTTGTTACAATTATTTATTAGTCAGAGTAGAAAGCATTCTAAAAAGATGTGTGTATAAAACAGGTGGATAATAAAAGCAATAACAATATGACTGGTCGTTTAGTCATTCAATAGACACCATCATGGGACTGGGTTGGGGTGATCAATTAAAAAATTTGAAAATGAGGTAATCAATGAATAAGTTACTTCTCTTGACTTTTATTGGACTGTGATCCCTAAAAAAACCTGAATTTAGAAAAAAAAACAAACAAGCAGACACAAACTAAGGGATAACTGTAGCATAAATTTACATTAGAAATTGAACATCTACTAAAAACTTATTAAGGGGGGAGAATTTTCAGAAAACAAAAAAAAAGGTTTTTTGTAGACATAACATTGAGTAAATGTTTAATTTTTCAGCCTCATAGCTCCACTGTCTCAGCCCGTACATTTGTAGCCAGCCAGCCAGCCAGCCAGCCAACCCAGTACAGAAAAATGTTTTTTAGATATGAGATGGAGTCACTGTTTTAATTTTTAGCCCTATAGTTCCATTGTTGCAGCCTGTACATGTGATGCATGTATAGCCAGCCAGCCAGACAACCTGGAGACTGAAAGAAACCTATGATGACAGTCTTGGTTGACAGTTTCTGATAAGGAAAAAAATAGTGAAGAAAGTCAGCTTTGACTGATGGGTGAAGGAAGAGGAGAAAGATATAGATAATGATGATAATGATTATTATTATTATATCCGCTGCTGCTGCTGCTGCTGATGTTGATGATGACACAGTTCGTAGAGTGCAGTGCAGTTCCCCAAATTCATCAATTTGCACAATGTTGAAGAAGTTGATTAGCTTCAACGCGGAAAGTCATTCAATAAAAAAGATACGGTGATCGTTAGTTTTCTAATGTCAGGCTGATGTAGATGAAGGCTAAATAAATTGAATTTCTCAGACCCGCTTTGTGTTTTGTCTGGAAGTCAGTGAATGGGCCAACACGATGGGGTAACTTAAAATGGAGGAGAAGGAAAAAGGTTTCCAAGTATTGATTTGTCTCAAAATGAAGCAGAGTGAAAAAAAAAGCCTAACTTGAAGTTGAATCCCGGACCTCTGAGAATTGTGATTCAGGTGAACATTGAGATTCTGTTAATTTCTTTGCTAAAAATATCCCAGTTTAGGTGAATGAGAATCAAATGAAAGAAATCATCTTTCTTTCCCCTTTAATATTTTTTTTTCTTCAGCTCTGAACGTCTAGTGGAGTTATACAATATTGTATTGTAAGGAAAAAGTGCAAAATAGATCTGGTTAGTCCCTCAATAGAAACCATCATGCAACCAACATCTGTTGGCAGTATGCCATGTTGGAGGCAATTGATTAGAAAAATTTGAAAAAAGGGCGATCAATGAATAAATTGCTTCTCTCTTCTTTTGTTGGGCTGTGGTCACTGAAAAAGTCCGAATTTTCAAAGAAACACTAATTTGGAGATCAATTTAGCATAGACTTGGATTACATTTTAAAGCCCTCATTAAAAACCAACTTTGAAGGGGAATTTAAAAAAAAAAGATAAAAAAGTTTTTTTTTTCCAGATATAATACAGAGTGAATCTTTAAATTTCCAGCCTTGTAGCTGATACACACATAGCCAGCCAGCCAGCCGGCCAGCCGGGAAGATAGACAGACAGACCTGACAAAATCTGTGAAAAACCTATGTTGACAGTTTTAGTGAAGGTTTTGGCTAACTGTTTTTAATAGTGAAAATGTATTAGTGCTTTAACAATGGAAACGACTCACTAATATTGCAATGACAATGGAAATAAAAATGTCTGAGGCAAGCTGGTAGGATATTGAATAGAAAACCAGAATGTCTATACTTCATTCCTTCAAGTTAGGTATTTCATAGAGCTGATAAACTGGTCCATTTCAATTTACTAACATTTTTAAGGTTGCAGTGTTTTGGGTAGAAGTTGCTGATAACATTCAATCTTCATCAAAGAAGGTTTTGTCATAAATGAAAAATATAGAAAAATACATCTTTTCAAATGCCTGCGAACCAAATAAAGTACCTGGGTTATTATCCCTTTGAAAAGTACTTTGAAAAGTACTTTGAGATATCTACTTTTAAAGCAAGGTAGATTTAACTCTGAAATACAGTGGCTTTTGGAAATAGATGTATATTTTCTAGATCGGTAGTATCAAACTATACCAAAACTAACATTCAAAGGTAAGTTAAGTATCTTCACCAACCATATGCTATTTTTTACCTCATAAATTAAAAAGTGGTGGTGTTAAAATTGAGTTACCAAGATAAAAATACTACCAGTAGGGTTTGAATCATAAATTTATGATTAGAAAAACCAAACAAATATAGGTCTGGTTAGTCTCTTGATATTCTTAATTTGAAGAAAGGGGTGATCAATGAATAAATTACTTTTCTTGTCTATTTAGGGCTGTGATCGCTAAAAGGTACAAATTTAAAGAAAAAAAAAAAGGGTGAATGCTGCTGGACAAAAACTTAAAACCAATTAGGCATAAACTTACATTGTCAATTGAACCCCCACTAAAAACCTACTCGGGGGAGGAATTTTTTTTTTCCTACCCATTGAGGGGATTGTGTGTGTAAACTTTCAAGTTTACACGATGAACACTTAGGGTGGTGAAGTCTAGATACAGAGATAGGCAGATATGTTCATCAATATGTATAAATGTCAGACTCATGAATGACCTAAACCCAGCAACTGTGAATAAACCAGTCAGTTGTGGTGTAGCGGTGATTGATTACCTGTTGTATTCAGAAATGTTTTGAAAAGAGTTGAGGACGTGGGAAGCATAATTTGAGCTTGGGGTGAAATATGATATACTCACACTCATGTCTCAGTACTTGAATTATAAATCTAATTTGTAATGCTACCATTGTTTGCTGAAACTATCAGGAAGTAATTCAATCATTTTTGTATGTATTTTACGAGAGAAGAAATTATCATTAATAAGCATTGTTCTATTTGGACAAGTGTCCTCTTCTTTGTTGTTATTATCACAATGTTTCAGCTGTTCCACTCTCTATAATTGAGCTGGTATCTGTCACGTTTGTTTATCTTCGGAGAATTTTGAACCAAAAGTTTTTTTTTCAAACCATGGCAGTAGATTCTTCTCATTCCACACTCCGTAGTGGAGGATACTTGTATCTGTTGACTTCTTCCAAATGAATCTGTCCTTGTGATGCTGTACTTTCCACTGAACAAGATTATATATCTTTCACTGCTTGTCACAGGGATTGAACCAATGACCACTCATATTTTCATCTACTAGGCTAGTGGTTTTGAAACTGGGGTCCTTGAGTGCCTGGAGGTCAAACAAATAATGCTAGGGGGGCTGTAGCTGTAACCCTCCAAACCTGACATTTCAAATCTTGAGGCAATAATACAAAAGCATTCATTGTACAGCTATTGTAGAACATAAT
This sequence comes from Thysanoteuthis rhombus, assembly GCA_963457665.1. Classification (NCBI taxonomy): domain Eukaryota; kingdom Metazoa; phylum Mollusca; class Cephalopoda; order Oegopsida; family Thysanoteuthidae; genus Thysanoteuthis; species Thysanoteuthis major. The sequence continues at coordinate 59,110,278 of OY735212.1, read as the reverse complement.
TATTGTACACAGACCTATACCAATTATTGGAATTCAAATAATGATAATCTGTTTAGAAAAGATGTGATTTTTAATGGTGAAACATCATTTATTATTGTATTTCATTGATATAATAGCTAAAAATAAGGGCCCGCCTGACTAATTTGTTTATAGAAAGGGTCCTTGGGTTTTCAAAGTTTTGACAGCACTGTATCAAAGCACTTGCTGTGGTTCAATGAACTCTACAGTAGACAAAACATAGAAATGAACACCATATATCCATACCTCACATAAATGAATCACTGTAGCCCACTCGTGTACTAAAACTAATCATCTAAAAATTTTATTAAAAATATAGATCTTTTATTTAAGATTATCTCTAAAAAAAATACCAGGTCTGGGCATTGTTGATTGAATCATAGAGACCTGAAAAAGTATTTTTTTGAAAAAACAAAAAAAACATTTTTAGATGGTGCCTATTAGTGTTTTCATACAGATTCCTAATGCTGTATTACCAATGATATGATGTGGAGCACCTGGGGACATAGACACGCAGATGAGCAGAGACAGATCTGTTGTTAGATGGCTGTTTGGTCAGGCTGGCCATTTGTGCTGCTAAGGTAATTCGATAGACTTTGAAAAGATTAGGAAGGAATAGTCATTAGGTTTGAAGCTCCAAGAATACACCATATAACAGTCTGATGGGAAAATAGCCTAATGAATGAAAGTGTTGTGAGTGGTTAATGGGTGATCATGAGTTCAATCACTGGGAGGAAGTTTTTGACTTTGCTTCAGTGGGAGAAGCAAAGGGAAACATCACAAAGATTGATTACTTGGAAGAATAAAAGTTACTGAATAAGACAGACATCAGAAGGAAGCCAGGTGGTTTAGTAGCCAGAATTTTGTATCTTAATACAACCAAAATGAGGGTGTTAGCCTGGATATCAATGTACATTACTTTACATAAGATGGAACGATTTGTCCAACTAAAACACCCACTACTCAAATACAGGCAATTAATTAATCACCACTACCCACAACTGGACCGTTTCAGCCCCCAAAAGGAGTAAGACAAGGTGATACCAGCTCACCCAAACTCTTCACAGCCTGTCTTGAGATGATCTTCCGGAACATGGACTGGGAGAATAAAGGAATCAAAATAGACGGCGAATACTTGAGCAACCTTAGATTTCGCACAGAACCCAATTGACCTCCAACTAATGCTAGATGATCTAAACAAAGAAAGCAAAAAAGTCAGCCTACACATGAACTTCAGAAAAACGAAAATCATGAGCAATAATCATGTTGAGAATAAGAACATAACTGTCAAGATGCAAAACTTGGTAAGGTACACCACTACATCTACCTAGAACAACAAATCTCCATGAGACCCTCAAAAGAGGAAGACATCAAGCAAAGAATCACTTTGGGATGGCAAGTCTTCGGCAGAGCAAGCTCAAATCCCAAGAACCAGATGATCCCAATATTCCTAAAAAGAAGAATATACAACTAATGCATTCTCCCGAAAGTCACTTATGGAGCTGAAACATGGAACCTAACTAAGAGATAGACCTGATAGCTGAGAAGTATGCAACGTGCGCATGAGAGAATCATGCCTAACCTTACATGGAGAGACCACAAGACAGTACAGTGTATAAGGATGAAAACAGGTGTCTGTATCATCATAGAAACTATTAAAAAATTCAAATGGCACTTGGCAGGCCATGTTGCAAGAATGAAAGACAACCGATGGATCCCCAGAGATCACATAAGAAACCGAGGCTGACAGAACTCAAGATGGAGAGATTAACTGGACAGATACTGGCTCCGCGATGCCCATGATAGAGAATTGTGGCAAATCCTGGGGAAGGTCTATGTCCAACGACGGACGTTGAAAGACTGATGATGATGATGATGATGATGATGATGATGATGATGACCCACAACAGATTGGTGTAATCACTGTCACTGGGTTAAGATTATTCATGTGTTCTGACATTTATATGCATCTATCTGGACTTACCCTATTCATAGTAAAAACTTGAAATTTTGCACACACACTCTCCTCTCAATGAGTAAGGAAAATATTGCTTTTTTTCAAATTATCCCTCAAAATAGTTTCTTTATTTGGGGGGGGGTCAATTTTCAATGAATGTTTATGCCAAATTGGTCCCTTTTTTGAGACCATGTTATTTTTTTTTAATCATAAATTTATTATTCATACTGGTGGTACATTTTTATCAAGGTAACTTGATTTTACCACCACAACTACTTAATTTACGAAGCAAAAAATAGCATTTATGAGTGATGGTGATTCATAATTTCCCTTGGAATGCCAGTCATTATTAATTTCAAATCGTTTGGTATTTCTGGGAGACCAAATAATAAACATATTCAGATTTCAGACATTTTAAAAATGGTTTATTGGATGCTGATCAAGGAATAAACATTAAGTTTAAAATCATTTTCTATTGACAAGCACATGATTTGCTACACATTTGACAAAATTAATGTTTTGAAATGTTTCTGCTTGAACTTCACCCAATAGAATAAACAAGATAATATCACATCTTAGTTTCAAAGCACACATGGTATATTTCATTAGTTCAGATTGTACAGTTTGGCATCTAAAATTTGTAAAATGATGAAATGTATGAAGATGCACTCTTTGAAATAAACTTAGATAATGACTCCACAAAACAGAAACATTGTCATGAGCATGAACTTTTCTGTTTGAGTTTTATAAACATGCATAAATACACACATATACACACACACACACACACACACACACACACACACACACATATATATATATATATATACATGTATATATATATATATATATGTATATATATACATATATATATATATATATATATACAAATATATATATATATACATATATATATGTATATATATACATATATATACATATATATGTATGTATATAAATGTATATATATATATATACAAATATATATATGTATATATATATATATATATATATATAAATATATTGAGAGAGAGAGAGAGAGAGAGAGAGAGAGATAGATAGATAGATAGATAGATGTAGGTTGACAAAATCACAAAACTTAGGAAACTAATGTAACATTGTTTGAACACTGAATATGAAAACTGGAAAATATCTTATGCATGAAGGTGAGATACTCTGGAAATTTGAATGCTATATTCTGTACCTATGGACTACGATTGCAACAATACATACTTAGACATTTATTCTCTTGTCGAAATACGCTTCTTCAGTTTTTAAGCTGGCTGAATATGTATCTATCAAGCATATTGGCTACACTAACTGAGCTAAAGGGCTGAAATTTTTGAATGGTTATTCTTATTAAGTAACGAAAAAAAGTTTGTTTTTTTTAAAATTTCCCTCTAAAATGAGTTTTCAGTGGAGGGCTCAATTTGTAATCCAAGTTTATGCCAAATTGATCCCTCTTTTTGTGTCCAGCAGCATTCATGCTCATTTTTTTTGAAAAATCAGATTATTTTCTGTTATCATTACCCAACAAAAGGTGGGAGAAGTAACTTATTCATAGATCACTCTCTTCTTCAATTTTTCAATTGATACCCCCCAACACAGCAAGCTGCCAAAAGACTTTGGTCATCTGACAGTTTCTAGTGAGTGACTAAAAGGACCTGTAGTAGATATCATATCCTTTGGTATAATACTGCTCTAGTATTGGTGTTGTTGCTATATCTAAAAAGTAACTTTTTGACTATGAGACAGTTACAATTAAAGCTAATTTTAGAAAAAACCAATCCATCACGGTAACACGAAATCTATTCGTCATCATAATTGTTACAAGTATATTTGGGTAAGTATTAGTCAGTGCATGCAGACCAAGACATTCTCACTGTAGCAGGCTCACCCTCTCCACTCATGTATTTGTCTACAAATAAATTTATTAATCCATTAATCAATTTATTTAGAAGCACATGATTTATAATTATTAATTGGCGGAGAGCATTTCGATGAATATATATATAGTATAAAAGGTTTGATACTTCAACTTTTCAATAGATACTGGCATTTCTGAGCTAAATCCAAAATATTTCCAGAGGAGCAATTTTAGTTAAGAATCAAAATTGTATGTAATCGAATATTGCATATTATATATCTAAACCTTGCATAAATATCCTGTGTGTGTGCCAGAACTAATTATCTAATTAATTATGAAAAAATAGATATATTATTTAAAATTATCTTTAAAAAATTGATATTTTTGTTAGAATTATCAGAAAAATACCAGCTGAAGATACGGGTATTGTTGTTCCAAAAAGCCAATGGAGACTTCAAAAAGTACTTTTTTGAAAAAAAAATGAAAGAAAGTTTGTAGATGGTGTCTAGTGGTGTACTCAAGCAAATTTTCAAGACTGTGTAACCAGACACACATAGATATGGATACTTGAATAGAGGAGAATCTATTGCCCACTTGGCTGGTTGGTCAGGTGGTCCATTTGCGGGGTTACAGTGATTCAATAATGACATTGCTGAGCTAAATCCAAAAACATTCTTATGAATAGCAATCACATTATAATGGGCAAGATGGTGATAGCTGTACAAAATTAAGTGATGATAATAATAAGTGATACTATATAATAGGAAGGAGAGGCAGAAGGTAAATACTACCCAGAAATAATAATACGTAGATCTTCATTCTCAGAGGCTGATTCCAAGGATAATCACTCAGAAATCTCGAACCATGATTGATCTATTCAGTGGTACGCTTACCTCTGAAAAGGAAATTAAAATCAACCGTCCTGATGGCAAGATCAGCGGCAAAAGGAAAAGGCACTGCATCATCAGAAGTTCTTTTATGCCAAGCTGATAACAAGGTGTCTCTAATGACCGCTGAGAAAATGTCCGGGTATAGAGGCTTACGTAATTTGAGTAAAGAAAATTTGGAACATGGACACAGTAATTATAATCATCTGAGGCTCACTGGGATCAATCAACAAATTTATAGTCAGAGGATGAATGCAGAAGTCTTACAGCAAATATCACTTGATTTGGAGGGCCATACTGTTAGGGTTGGCTGAACAATGACTGTGGATTATAGAAATGTACTTGCAGCAGACAATTGCAGATGTAGTTGACTTGTTCGTGCATATGATTGCAAAGGGAAAAAAAAAACTCAGAGATTTTTCTTCAGTGTTAAATTAATGCCACTTCGTACAAAATGTTTGCAAAAAAAAAAAGGAGGGGCAATCATTTCCAATAATTGCAAATTACTCCACTTGCATTTGATTTAATGCTCGTAAAACCTACAGTTTACAGTAAGTAGAAATAATGACTTCACTTTACAAGCAGCTGTGTAAGTGACACGTAGGGTTATCATCAACGCAATGAAAAACATAGTTTCATTAGAAACCGTCAAGCAAGACTGTCACTGAAACTATCAGCATAAATTGCTTCGGTTTTCAAACTGATTTATTTATTGTGGATACAGGCCGCACTAATGAAGCAAGAGAGCTGAAAATCTAAACATTGATCGTTAAAAAAGAAGAGAAAACCATTAAAAATCTTTTTATTTCTTTATTTGTAATGAGTTCATTTTCTGTGGTAAAAAATAGAAAAAAAAGCTTAGTAGCCAAGTAACAATTAAACACTTTTAAATACAGGTATAAATAAATTGTATTGCTAGTGCTTTGATGAAATTTATTTTCTATTGTTTGGAAAGAAAAAAAGAGAAATAAATCAGTACAAAGAATCGATCAAGATTAACAGTAACACATTCTCAAAAAGAGAAAGAAAGACCCTAAAAATCTATTTTAACTCTTCATTTATTTAAGTATTTGTTTATTTTGTATAAAAGTAGAAAAAAAGGCTGTAAATAAATCATTAAAAAGAAGAGAGAAAAAATCTGTATGTTGTTTCGATAGAGTAAGGCCATTTAACTTCAATATGTAACGCATATTTTTCAATTCCATAACAATAGAGTGTGACAGTTTGTGTCAGAAACGGTGTTAGCTCAAAAATGAACTTTTAGCCCAAATCAATTTTTTTCAAATTTTTGGTCCTTTAAAGAGATGAAGTGCCAGTCATTGACAGAAAAGGTTAACCTTAGATGATTAATCCTTATTTTACAGATCTGATGCACATCAAGAGAGGTAATAGTATGTTATTCTCCCCAACTTAGGAACCAATGCCCAACATGAGTGGAAATTAATCCAGGTTCAAGTTGTACCAGTTCTGTGGGTGGGGTGACTTCAATTGTTGAATGAAGATATATTTCAAATTAATATGTGTGGAGTGCTTGATTTAGTACATAGTTGAAGGGATTCATGCATTCATGCAAAAAAGAAAAAGGTCTGGTAAGTCACTCAATAGTCACTATCATACAACCAATGTTTTTTTGGCAGCATGTCATATTGGTGGGGTGGTGATCAATTAAAACATTGGAAGATGGAGTAGTCAATGAATAAGTTACTTCTCTCACCTTTTGCTTGGCAGTTATCGCAAGAAAGTCAAAATTTTCACAAAACAAGCAAACACAAACCTGGGACCAATTGGGAGAAGGGAAGGGTTCTAAAAAAAACATTTTCTCTATGCATTAAGAGAAGTGCATGTGCAAAATTTCAAGTTTCTACTCTCGACAGTAAGGGTTGGGCAGGGTCCGGATAAATACTTATAAATGCTAGAACATATGAATAACCTAAACCCAGCTACAGTATTTAAACCAGTTTGTCATGGGTCATCATCACCATCAGCTTTTTAGTATTAGGAGATAGGCCTCTCCCAAAATGGGCATTGTGGGACGAATATTTTCATGCCATCTCATATATTGTTGTCCACTGTTTTGTATATGATCTCTAGAGATCTACCATGTTCAGTGGTTATTTGCCATTCTTGCAATATGGCCAGCTCATTGCCATTTGAGTTTTCTAATGGATTCTATGATATCTCTGACTCATGTTTTTCCTTTAATATATAATCTGCTCTCTGGTGATTTGTCTATGTGATGTTGAGCACGATTCTTGTGCACATTGCATGGTTCCCAGTTTGAGGGTCAGTATCTTGGTTAGGTTCCATGTTTGAGCTCCATAGGTGACTATCTGGAAGATGTATTGGTTGTATATCCTTCTTTTTGGGATTAATAGAGTTTTTCTTGTTCTTGAAATTTGAGTTTGCTTTACCAAAAGCTTTCCAACCTTGTGTGATCTTTTACTTGATTTCTTCCTTTGAGAATTCATGGAGAATCGATGTCCTAGGTAGATGTAGTGGTCTACTTTATCCAGCTCTGCAATCTCTATTCTGATCAGTGTGTCTTTGGCCTCTGTTGGTGCAAACTGGTTCCTTGGGTAATCCATAGGAATCTTTTTCATAGACAGTCATGATGATGATGATGATGATGATGACGACAATGATGATGATGTGGATAATTCAATTTGGATTACAGTGAGCATGTTAGAGAAATTGTGGATCAATTATGTAGAAATCAATTATAATGCTGCTGTCCACATGAATGAAAAAGTAGAAGTGAAAAATCATTCTGAGATCAAGTTGAATAATTGATAGAAATGATTCAATGAAATGAGTCAATAACAAAACTGATGAACAGAAAACAGAGTAATTACAAGATTGGGATAATAAGATTGGGGATTGTGAAAACAAAAAAAAGGAACAGGTCTGGTTAGTCGCTCAATAGAGACCGTCGCATGAACAACCTCTTTTGGCAGCAAGCTGTGTTGGGGGCGATCAACTGATAAATTGGAAAATTAATGAATAAGTCATTCCTCTTGCCTTTTGCTGAATCAGTAAAAAGTCTGGATTTTTCGGGAAAAAAAATGAATGACAATTTTAGCATAAACTTACATTGTAAATCCCCCCCCCCCAATATCTATAAGGGGTGAGGATTTAATGAAAAATGAAATCATTTATGAGGAGTAAATGTTGAAAATATCAGCCTTTTAGTTCCATTTATGCAGCCTGTATGTGTGATACATATATATATATAACCAGACAGCAAAAAAAAAGAGGAAACAATGTTGACAGTTTTGTGCTGATTATTTTTAATTATTATGAATGATAACGGGCTGAACTGCATGGAATTATCTGGGTATTGACGACTAAGATTGTCTATCATCTCATGTCTAGCTCCCCTTTCACCACATATCTCTCTCTTTCCTATTCCCTCAGTAAACTACCTAATTTTTTCCTCTAATCTCTACCCTCTCATTAAACTTATTAACTTGACTTTTTTCTCTTTTCTTTTACCCCTCCAGTAATCTACTTAGCCTCCTTTTCTATCCTTTTTCTTTGTTAATGAAATTAATATTGTATTTCTTTTTTTTTTGATTTATAGAAACCATCATTATCATCGTATATGATGTGTGGAGATCTACATTGTGAGTCGTAATGTCCAGCTGTTTTCTGACATTCATGCAACATGACCAGCTCATTGTCATCTTCTGTAAAGAAGATGTTTGCTCTTTAGTTTGATTAGTTCTTCTCCAGGTCTTCTCATTTCACTAATACCTATAATGTCCCATTTTATGTTTCTGAATTCATTTTCAAGATCTGTTGTCAGTGTTCTGATATTCTAGGTAACTATGTAAAATGTTGTTTTCTTGATGATATTCTTGGTGTTGTGTTAGGGGTCGTTTTGGCATAATGGCCCCTTGAGTATACCACACCTACCCAATGCAAGTGATGAGGTGAGGCCTTGATTTACATCTGCTGACTGAGCAGGAACAATTAGCATATCTTTATTTGTGCAAACCATGGGGATTGTTAGGACCATTGGGGACTGGCCCATGGCTTGTTAAAAAGGGGCCTTGGCAGTAAATGTTACTTTGCAGTGCCCATCTCTATACCAAGTAACATGTGACAGGGTGTACTTGGATACATGGTTTCAGTAGAAGGGAATGGTCCCTAATCTGCTCTTTTCCCTTTTGTTGGCTTTATTTGGAATTTCTAAATTAGAAATGACTATTTTGAATAAATCTTTGGAGAAATTGGTAGAAGGTTGAATATTTATACTATTAGTTCAAATTGGTGGACAGACAGCAGCCCTCTAGCTGATTGTCTTCTTTGACCCTTGCCTACCAACTGACTGTTAAATTCTGTGTCATTGGTCTCCTCAGATTTCCCTGCCATGATTTGAATATTGTCTAAACAAACTTACCAATCAGGACTGTCTGTTTCAATCAACCTATTTGTAATCATTCTCTTTTAAATTTCCCAATGTGCCACTCGTATGTAAACACACCAAGTACAACCCCACCCCAATAATCCCTAGGTTTTAACTTAGTTAAAATTCCTTCAACCCTTCTTATTGCTCTGTTCTCCTGCAGTATTTGGGAATTAGATCATGAATAGGAAAAATTTAGCGAAAAGATATCTAAACAATTCCCTCAATATAACAAAGCAGCATAAAGTGTTTTTCATCCGTGTTATTCAACAACCAGAGAAGTAACCATTCACTCGAATAGTGTTTCAACTTATGTTTACATTTTCTATAATTTTTTTATAGGTCTCTCACTTTCCCTTTCTTCTAGCTAAAGTGTTGTCTACTGTGGCTAGTTTTGGTCCTCATTTAAGGGGTCACCTTATTTCTTGTGTTTTTTTTCCTTTTTGGGAATTTACAGAACAGAAAAGAATGAATTCATTTCACCAATAAATAAAAACATATCAATAATAGAATTTAACAATAGGTACAACAGGGGTGGGAATAGCATAAATTAGACTTATTGTCTCACAAGCAGTACCAACCTTTATAAACTTATATATCAAATTGAAAAAAATCAATTTGAGAACAGACAATGAACATAGATATGACATTTAAAGAACAAACCATAAATATGATATTTATAGAACAGACAATAAAAAAAAATGTATCATTTATAGAAAAGACAAATTCATATGATTTCATGAAATATTCTTAGATGGTTCTTTCGAGACAACATTTTTTGGATCTATTTTTGGAAAAAAAAATTACGAAATTGTTTCAAGCAAATATTACTTTGTATGCAATAGAATTTCTCCCATGTTTGTTCTGCGTTTATAAGTGTTAAGAACAAAAAGCCTTCCAATGACTTTCTAGTATTAAAAGGCTCTTTTTTTCAAACTCATTTTTTTTTATAAATAGAACAGCCAATAACCAATGTTTAGCGTAAAAAAGATTTTAATATTTCATTTAAATGCAGAATGTTTGGGGTCAGCTTTTAGAAAGAAAAAAAAAGATAAAAAAAGAGACTATATGACAGCACATAATTTTCAAAGGGTTTTTCCTCTGAGTGATTTGACAACCAGAGCAACAATCATTCACTTCAGAATTGTTTTAATGCTTTTGTGGAAAATAACAGATGAAAGTTGCACCTTGAACTGAACATGTTTTGAAATATAACTGTGAAAATGATTATTTTAAGCGGAAAAATTAGAAAAAAGAAAAATACACAGCTGAAGATCAATCTGGTCAAGAAATATGAAGATATTGAATGATTTTTTAAGGTCATTTGAGTGTATTCACAGTGGCAGCAAATCTTTAATAATGATAGTAAAATATGATGACAAAAATGAAAATGAACAAGCAAAAGTGTGTTTGATTTTGACTTGATTTCCTGTCAACTAAAAGGCGGAAGGGTGTCATCAGTGTCAGTGCATCAAATAGATCAAAAACTTTCTATCTGAGAAGACATGCAAGAGCACTGTAACTCTGCTTCTGAGTGCAGCCACGAGATGGTATGAGCTTACAACTGAAGAAAAATCCTATCCCTTGGATGGAATAAATTGATGGTATGAGATGGTATGAGCTTACAACTGAAGAAAAATCCTATCCCTTGGATGGAATAAATTGATGGTATGAGATGGTATGAGCTTACAACTGAAGAAAAATCCTATCCCTTGGAAGGAATAAATTGATGGTATGAGATGGTATGAGCTTACAACTGAAGAAAAATCCTATCCCTTGGATGGAATAAATTGATGGTATGAGATGGTATGAGCTTACAACTGAAGAAAAATCCTATCCCTTGGATGGAATAAATTGATGGTATGAGATGGTATGAGCTTACAACTGAAGAAAAATCCTATCCCTTGGATGGAATAAATTGATGGTATGAGATGGTATGAGCTTACAACTGAAGAAAAATCCTATCCCTTGGATGGAATAAATTGATGGTATGAGATGGTATGAGCTTACAACTGAAGAAAAATCCTATCCCTTGGATGGAATGAATTGATGGTATGAGATGGTATGAGCTTACAACTGAAGAAAAATCCTATCCCTTGGATGGAATAAATTGATGGTATGAGATGGTATGAGCTTACAACTGAAGAAAAATCCTATCCCTTGGATGGAATAAATTGATGGTATGAGATGGTATGAGCTTACAACTGAAGAAAAATCCTATCCCTTGGATGGAATGAATTGATGGTATGAGATGGTATGAGCTTACTACTGAAGAAAAATCCTATCCCTTGGATGGAATGAATTGATGGTATGAGATGGTATGAGCTTACAACTGAAGAAAAATCCTATCCCTTGGATGGAATGAATTGATGGTATGAGATGGTATGAGCTTACAACTGAAGAAAAATCCTATCCCTTGGATGGAATAAATTGATGGTATGAGATGGTATGAGCTTACAACTGAAGAAAAAACCTATCCCTTGGATGGAATGAATTGATGGTATGAGATGGTATGAGCTTACAACTGAAGAAAAATCCTACCCCTTGGATGGAATGAATTGATGGTATGAGATGGTATGAGCTTACAACTGAAGAAAAATCCTTTCCCTTGGATGGAATGAATTGATGGTATGAGATGGTATGAGCTTACAACTGAAGAAAAATCCTATCCCTTGGATGGAATAAATTGATGGTATGAGATGGTATGAGCTTACAACTGAAGAAAAATCCTATCCCTTGGATGGAATAAATTGATGGTATGAGATGGTATGAGCTTACAACTGAAGAAAAATCCTATCCCTTGGATGGAATAAATTGATGGTATGAGATGGTATGAGCTTACAACTGAAGAAAAATCCTATCCCTTGGAAGGAATAAATTGATGGTATGAGATGGTATGAGCTTACAACTGAAGAAAAATCCTATCCCTTGGATGGAATGAATTGATGGTATGAGATGGTATGAGCTTACAACTGAAGAAAAATCCTATCCCTTGGATGGAATGAATTGAAATTGTTTGAACAATCAATTTGATGATTCAAATTCAGATGTCCCTGAATCGAGACTTCATCTCCATTTAAAAAATTGAACAAGCAGGATACACTGTAGACCGATTGTAACAAGGAAGTTGGGGTCCATGATTTCCTACCACGTTATGAGTGAGTCTGCGTGGTAACATCATATTGTGCAATGTTATAACGGGCCTACATAGTTGGATTGTATTTTCAAATTCCAGGATTTTAAGTGTCTATGAATATTTGTCTTCATCATGGAGTTATTGATAAACGTTCTAATTTTCAGCCCTCTAGCTCCATTGGAGTAGCCATTACACATGATATTTACATAGCCAGACAGCCAGCTAGACCAACCTAAAAACCGAGAGAAACCTATGAGACAATCATGGTGACAGTTTTAATTGATGGTTTCTAATAAAAACGTATATACTTGTGATGCAGATGATACGCACGTGTACATGTGTGAGATATATACAATATGAACTATAAATATGAATGCATATTTCATAGAAATACAAATATCAAAACTGTCATCTGCTTTAGATCATTCATGTTATACTTTTCTATCAGAGTTCAGGATACTTGAGAATACATAGCATCGCAATCATAGCTGCAAAATCATTTTTTGGGAAAAAATCTTTACAAACGATGATAATCAGTTGGAAACATTTTTCTAAAAGACCTAATTAGGGAAGCAGGGTTGCCAGGTATTCATTGAGATTGATAATTTACCTTGTTATCGTTATGTTTATCATTGCTTGAAGCTCATTGGATTTTGCGATTATTATTTAATAAAGCAATTGCCAATAAAACATTCATTCGCACGATGTGTTTGTACATTAGATAAAGGATTACTTTTTGCGTTTGAGTCACATTTTTACTCTTTTTAAAATCAAAAAAAGATGATAAGCCAAAAATATTGTTTATTTTCTTCCATCTTCAATGTTAAAAACAATAAAGAAAAATTTACCAATTTTGTCAAAGTTCCAAGTGGAAAACTGCTTTTCAACTCAATATTTGGTCTTTAGTTAACAAAAAATGCACCAGAAACTCTTGCAAACCGCTAATACATGTATATATTTCAAACATTTGACCAACTCTCAGTTATCTGCAAGCAGATAATCCAGTCTGAAGGTATCTGTGAGTTTACTTCACAAGTACAAATATCTTTTCTGAAAGTTTAAAATAATGAAGAAAGTAGACCACTATATTTACCTAGGGCAGCGAATCTCCTAATCTTATGGAAAATTACTCTAGGTTGGGAACCTTTTGGTAGAGCAAGCTAAAGCTTCAGAAACAAGAAAATCACATTAGTCCAAAAAGGGATATACAACTAATGTATCCTTCCAATAATCACCTTTGGAGCTGAAACACGGAACCTAACCAAAAGGTGGACTAATTGAGAATCATGCAATTCGCACAGGAAGGAATGATGTTTGAAATCATGTAGAAAGTTCACAAAACTGCTCAGTATATCAAAGAAAAAAAGAGGAATCAGTGATATAGAATCCATTAGAAAACTCAAATGGCATTGAGCTGATCATGATGAAAGAATGTCAGACAACCACTGGACATCATGTCTCATAACGTTGATTCCCAGAGATCACATGCAAAATTGAGGCCAGCAGAATACAGGATGGAGATTAGAAGTAAACAAGTTCAGAAAGTATTGACTCTATGACATCTATGATAGAATTTTGAGGAAGGTCTCTGTCCAACGATGGGTGATAAAAGATGCCAAACCAAAGGCGAAAGAAGTAACTTTTTCCAATTTTTTAATTGATTTCCCTCAATACAACATGCTGCCAAAAAACATTGATCATGTGATGGTTTCTATTGAGTGACCAATAAGATCTGTTTTTTTTTTGTTTTTTCCCTCTGAAAACTACTGCTAATGTCCTTATTTCTTCATTATTGACTGCTTATTGAAAAAGTTTCTGGCTTGGAAAGAAATGTCAACCAAATATTCAAAGGTCTGTTGGAGTATATCTGAAACAGCCCAGTGAATTGTAAAAATCTAAATTCCATAAATAAATTATGTCAATTTGAATTATACTAACAATAATACAAGTTGTCTCATCTAATCAGAGCCTCCTACATCCTCACATGGCCAGGCTATCCAATGAGAATCCCGGAAACCAGTCACATGACAAAAAATGTTAGCTCATCGCTTTTCTGATTTTTGCATTCACTACAAGTATAGATTCTATCTTACACAAACTATCAGCACACTTTTGTCACTGAAAACAAGGCTAAACCATAAAGAACTCACATACACTCAGAGAAATTACAACACTACAATATTTTATTATATACACTACCTTATGAAAACGTGAGATTCCATTTTTCGCACATACCTAAATCTTTGAATTACACACAGATAATGAGGAAATATCTCACTTGCAAGAACATTGATAAAACATATATTTTTCTTGTTCATTATAGGAATAAAATTAATTTGTTTTCCTAAAGGCTGCGTTATAATTTTTAACATTATGCTCTCTTTGATATATGACCGACCCTCATGGAGTCAACTTCAAATGATCATACATTTTACCAATCTTATATGCAAGGCCTATCAACTTTCCTTTATCATGAATAGATGAAGTACTTCAACCTGCCAAAAAATCATATTGCTTATATAAAATATTGACCACAATTGACTGCATATAGGAAAATCAGGGTGTGTCTTATATGATGGAAATGGGGTGTGTCTCATAAGACCACGTAATTGCTATCTAATATGATCCACTTTATTTATAATCGCAAAAAGTTTGTTGCTTGATTTCAATGTATTTTTTAGCAAGTACTTAAGCTTCGGGAGTGGAACTCAGTTAATGAAGATAAATATGATATCCGTACTTCCCATAAATGAATCACCATAGTCCATGTGTACCAGATCTGGTTATCCAGAAAAAGTATCTGAAATTATCTAAAAAAATTGACATTTTAACTAAAATTATCTAAAAATTACCAGCACCAGATGCTGGCATTGTTGGTCCAAAATGATCAAAGAGACTCAAAAAAGCACTTTTGGAAAAAAAATTTAAACTGTTTTTAGATGGTGCCTTGTGGTGTACTCATGCAAACTTTCAAGGTTGTAGCCCCCAAAATGTGATCAACCACTGATAATGCAAAGACCCAAATGAATGCTTTCAACCCAAATTCTCATCTCATTTGTTCTCAGTCTATTTGCTTTTTCAAAGCAACATCTATGTATCAAGAAATGGATATATGTGATCCCACAGAATTGTTTATTCTGTTTAAGCTATCTAGGTTGAGTGATACATTAACTGTGTAATGACGGGAGATCATTTTGAATAATTTTCGATATAATATATCATAATCTATGATTCATTCAGTTGGATCACACATATCCATTCTGAAATACATGGCTGTCTGATTGGAAGAAGCGAACAGACAAAGGATTGGGTTGAAAGCAATCATTTGGACCTTTGCACTACCAGCAACTATTTAGCTCGATGGAATGAGCATCACTGCATTGAAGCAGCTAACCTATTGGTAGCAGGTTTTTATATATATATACATACATATGTATATACTGATTAACTAAAATTCTGTTCCTAAGTTTATTTTCAAATAAGAAAGTAAATTTTGTTGATTCATAAAATGAATATTGTAATTCTCCAACAGGAAGCTTTGTCGCACAGGAGCATGCTTTACATTGATGACAGAGTGCTGAGTTATCCTATACCAAGTTATTGTGTGCTGAGTTATCCGTCTGCCTAACAGTAAAGCACAAAAAAGTTGATGTTTAGTTGTCAGCATTGGGTAACTTGTGCAGAGAAATCAGGGAACTTGCGTAGATATTTAGATAACAGGGATATTGGATTTACTTATGCTTGTGTTATCTATATTTTGTTTATGGACTTTCACACAAACAGGCAGTTCACCACATTTTGACTGGTATATATCCAGATGTTCAACCATGCTGATATGAGTATTAAGTGTAATGCAGGGGACTGACATCAAAGCAAGATTAAATGCAGTTTGAACCCTAACTACTGCTTTCACAGCTGGTTACATCACTGTGTGATATTTTCTTATGATTGATATCCAAGTGAGCCTGTAATGATCGTATCTTGGTGAGAAAAATTCAATAATTTGGTCACATTGACCATTGCCGCTTAGAACCAAGATCAAGTTGAAATTCACACTGAAAAAAAAATCACTGATTCATGAGTTGATCATGAGATATGTTGTCTGAGATTTTTGCTGCTTGGTCATTTTTCAATATTATCAGAACAGCAAGTTGATCTTTACAAGTTGAAAACCATAAATCAAAACTGTCAACATTGGTTTCTTCAGTTTTAAAGTTGGTTTAGCTGATTGGCTATGTATTTATCATGAATACAGCACACATTGGTGCTAAACGGCTTAATATCTAAACATTTAACTTTTTATAAAGTCTACTAAAAACATTTTTCTTTGCTTTTTTGAAAATCTCCTAGCAATAGTTTTTTAATAGGAGCTCCAATTTGCAATTCAAATTTTTACATGATAGGTCCCTTAGTTTGTGTTAGGTAGCATACATGCTCATTTTTTTTTTTGTTGGAAAATCCAAACTTTTTTAGTGATCACTGCTCAACAAAAGGTGAAAAGAGTAACTTATTCACTGATCACTCTTTTTTCCAATTTTTTTTAATGGAGCATGCTGAGCAAAAGATATCGGACACAGGACACTGTCTATTGACTGACTCACCAGACCTGTTAAATTTTTGTTTTTATAATACCTAGTTAACTTTTGCTCTTTAAAACATTGTGATCTAACATGAACATGTAGACATACATATATGTATGTATATAAATGAATATATATATATATATATATATATATATATATATATATATATATATATATATATATATATATATATAAATATATATATATATATATATATATATATATATATATATATATATATATATATATATAAAAATATATATATATATATATATATATATATATGTGTGTGCGAATAGATATATCGCCTTATATATATATATATGTGTAAATAGATATATTCAGCCTTACTGACTTTCCAGTTCCGTAGAGGTAGGATATCGGCTTCCGGGTCTGAAGTGAAGGTTTCAATTCTGCCTTGCGGTACTGATAATGGAAAGTATATAGCCACACTGAAGAGATGTAATACATTGAAACAGCTGTCTGTGGATGACACAATAATATATATATATATGTAGCCTAGAAAGCTTTACTGCTTAAAGCACTAAACATTAAAAAACTTTTTTAAAATCCTTTGCGCCATATCAGTCACTTATTTCCAAATATCTGTGAATGCAATTTATGAAATTTTCTTCATATATATCTATATAGTTTAAAAAACTTTACAGGTTTAAACACTAAGCATTAAAAATCTTTTCAAAAATGTTTTTGTGTCACTACAGTCACTTAATTCCTAATATCTGTCAATGCAATTTATGTAATTTTCTTCAGTGTTTTTTCCCTATTTTACATACACTTAAGTACAGTGTGTAAATTTTCTCTTGTTTGGATCATCAACTGTATACCATGGAACTGTTTCAGGGATTTTGAAAACAAAACAATCTTAACTTGGCACCCCCAGTGGTGATCCAACACCACCTCCCTTTCAGCTATGATTTCAATATTTAGCTTATGTCATACAAGTAGTTTGTTATTTCATATAGGGTATTTTCATAATCTATTATATATATTATATATATGAAATCTTGTCAGAGAACCAATGAATCTGCTCTATGCAGTACATATATATATATATATGCTCTATGCAGTACATATATACATATATATATATATATATATATATATATATATATATATATATATATATATATATATATATATATATATATATGTATATATATATGTACTGCATAGAGCAGATTCATTGGTTCTCTGACAAGATTTCAGCCAGAAGCTTTTTGTTTTTTTCTTGGAGGGTTAGCCCAAGTAAAACTTGTGTCAGCTAATCCTTGAAGTGTAACTGTAATCTATGGAGGTTGATAACCATCAAGGAGTGTATATACGATAGAAAATATAGGCAAAGTAAAATACATACATCTTGGGTTAGAGTAGTTCAAAGATGCATGCAGAAGTTTAATGCTGCATCGGTGCTTTCTTACGTGAGACGTGCCATCTAAATAAGAACCAAACGCAATGGATGTAATCTCACTCTGCGTAAAAGTATCTTTGAAATGTGAAGTAAACAAAGATAAAAGTCTGCTTCTTGTAGGGAAAAAGTTTTGAAATTTCCCGATGCATTTTTGGAGATGCAGATAAACAAGTTTCCTCAGATACAAAAAAAACAACATTCAGCATCTCAGAGCGGAATTAGTGTTTCTTTGTTCTTTATTTCTATAAACATCTGAATAATTCCTCTTTTTAGGAATAGCTCAGAAACAAAGATTGTCATTCTCAATTTCTACTTTTATCTTATTTGTTATGGCTTTTTATAGCAACTAAACTCAGGCTGGTTTCCCTTCAGTAGTGAGAAAATAACTTAACAGCATTAAAGAAAAGAATAAGTTCCAAGTGAGAATCAAACTTGCGACTCTTTACTCTGGAAGGTGGCTTGCTAAAACCCGATTGTTCTCAGCACCAAACTAGTGGAAGAGCATTGGTAAGCAGCAGTCCAAATCAAACCCTTAAACTCACTCTCTATTTCGATCAATTCTGTGCCATGTTAGTCATTAACTAGTTAATCAGTCCAATCCAATTTTATTTTCATTAATTTTATTTTATTGTGATAGAAAGCAACAATAGTCAAAATGGAAGTACATAGTCACAAAAATTATTGACAAAGGCTTACAAAACTTCATTTGATGAAATAAAATAAAATGAAATTTGATTGAACTGAACAGCTGCTTATCAACAACACGTCACAGAATAGACCAGAATAGAGGTGGAGTCAAAGGGTAGGAGAATTGAGATTTTATTGAAAAAAAACCCTGTCAGAATAAGGCCCAAAATGGTCAAAAAAGCTTTCGAAGAACATATTTAGAATGAGTGTAGTAGAGTACTGATCCTAATTTTCAAGTAAGTAGACAAAACGGTATGGCCAGGAGTGCTTGAACAAACAAACATATTTATGAAAAAAGGATAAAACTGTTTGCCATTTTAGATGGCTACAGTTGATCAGTTCAGCTCCCACTTGATCAAAGATTAGTTTATGTTACTTTTTGATTATGTAATACTTTTGTGCGAATGCTTATTCTGTTTGTTTTGCTCCAATTATATTATCTGTGACAAAATCAGGAAAGTCCATAGATTGATAAGCAAAAACAAATCAACAATAAAGATCAGTTCCATTCTGTGTACAATAAGTAGTGAATTCAGAAGTGTGGTGCATGTATATCAAACTGCTTTAAAGAGAAGACTGTAGACTGCCAAAGGTTACACTTCATAATGACCATCTCATTAGTAGTGTACTAATTGTTCATCTAAGAAATAACAAAATACCAAAATAGTGCTAATTCAAATCTTTAATTATGGATAGCAAATAAGTGGTGATTGGCAAAGGCAACCTTATCTGTTAATATACAGAATGATAACTCAGGTTTTAGAAAAAAGAACTACGAGAGTAAATGTGTCAGGTTTTTAAATGTCTCAGAAGCATACAATGCATTGGCAAAATTGTCAGCAAATCGGTGGATATCTCATCATATTCAACGCTTAAAGGGCCAAGCCATAGTGGAGGCTCTTTATGACTAGAAGCATATTTTCTCACTTTACTGACCGAAAAATATTGTGTATTATGAGAAATAATGAGAATCTGTGGAGCTCCACAAAAAATAGAAATATTCTTACCATCATTCAACTCTCTATAAGAATCTCTCTTACAGAATCTTACTGCTTACACCAGGAAAAAATATTGTGACAATCAAACATGGTTAAATAATTCAAAAAAATTAGTGTTTGCAGTTGTAAGATAAGGAAGCCTGTGATTGAAAAGCAATCAGAATCCAGTTTGGCCTTTACCAGAAAGAATCACACTAGGGTTGCCAAACTAGCCATTTTTAGCTAGATTGATTTTTTTTCTAATTCAGTCAATAAAAATCTACAATAACCAAAAGTCTGACTAATTTTAAAAAATAATTAGAAAGTTTATAAAATTATTCATCTCAATCTTTCAAATGAATTGGCTCTGATCCATTGGCTAAACCTGCATTTCATATTATATTTGTGAAAATTAAATTGTGAACAGTTCAGAGATTCTCAAGTCATTACTGTTCATGATGATGATCATCATCACTATCATCATTATCATCATCACCATCATAATTATCATCATCAGTCTTTTATTGTCCATTGTTAGACATAGACCTTCCCCAGGATTCACCACACCTCACTACTGTGGGCGTTGAGGAGCTAATATTTTCTGAACTTGTCCATCTCATATTCTGCTGCCCTCGGTTTGGCATTTGATCTCATGTTGTGAGTTGCAATGTCCATCGGTTGTCAGCCATTCTTGTAACATATCCAGCCCATTGCTGTTGGAGTTTCCCAATAGATTCTATCGTGTCTCAGACTCCAGTTTTTTTCCTAATGTGCTGTCTTGTGTTCTCTCCATGTGATGTTGAGCATGAGTCTCTCTTGTGCATGTTTTATGGTGCTCAGTTTGAGGGTCAAGGTTTCATATACACTTCCTTATAAAGATCTGGAAAATCTAGTATCAATGGCATTGTGAGTCTAGTATCAATTGTTTTCTTTGAGTCTAGTATCAATTGAATTCTGTGAATTTATTATGAGTACAGTCTTCATCGTTAGGAACAGTTGATCCTATTTTTTTGGCTGTTTAACTACCAAACTAAGCATACAGGAAAAATACTTCGTGCAAAAATGATCATACTTCATTATTAATTACTGACAATAGAATAAGTCTTTAGATAAGTCTTTAACACGAAAAATGATTTAGTTTTTCATATAGGTATACTAACACATGTGGGGTAAAAAATGATGGAGTTATTTATGTATATGTAATATTTTCAGTTTATCAAAATCCAGTTGGTAAGATCAGAACTTTCAGGCCTGGTCTTGCTAGTCAACACAAGTGCATACTTTTTTATCCAATTTCTAAACCCATATAGTTTAAAAAGAAGATGAACAGAATGGTCCATTATCGGGGGTGGATAGCTTTGTACATCTAGATTGTTAACTTAACAGACATATTTCCAGCAGCTGAGATGTTACAGTATGGATTGGCACGAAGGAGTCTAAAGCTATTCTATCTGGTAATTTGCATTTGATAATCCAACCATCCCAATTCTAATTTTTTTAAAAGTCTCAACTCAACTCAAGACGTTTTAATGCGTGATCAGACATAAAGTTTCCAAGTGTTTCTGTCATAACAGCCTCATTTAATTACAAGCCTTTAATTGATTTTATTTGCTCTGTTAATCTATTTCACCCATATATGCTGCTTTTTACCTTGTAAATTAAGCAGTGGTGGTGGTAAAATTGGGAAAAGGGGTGATTTATGAGAAATTACTTTTCTTGCCTTTTGTTGGGCTATAATCACTAAAATAAGTCAGGATTCAAGTGATAGCTGCTGGACACAAACTAAGGGATTAATTTGGCAGAAGATTCATTGTAAATTGAACATCTCACTAGAAACCTATTTTTGAGGTGAAATTCCAAAAAAACAAAAAATATTTTCCCTACTTATTGAAAGGAGTGTTTGTGCAA
This sequence comes from Thysanoteuthis rhombus, assembly GCA_963457665.1. Taxonomy (NCBI): domain Eukaryota; kingdom Metazoa; phylum Mollusca; class Cephalopoda; order Oegopsida; family Thysanoteuthidae; genus Thysanoteuthis; species Thysanoteuthis major. The sequence goes on along the minus strand of OY735212.1, from coordinate 59,088,421 downwards.
AATTTCAAGTTTTTATGATGAACTGTCAGGGCTGAGTAAAGTCCAGATAGATAGATAGATAGATAGATAGATAGATAGATAGATATGCACATACATACCTACATATATATAAATGTCAGAACATATGAATAGTGAGGGGACTATGGTTAGTGTCGCCTGGGCCAGTAAATCTTGGTGTTACACCCCATCCTTGCAAAACTTACTCTCATCCCCAGGATAGAATTTTGGTGATCTTTTGTACTAATACAATTCATTATTAGTCATGATTCTCCCATATTATTGAATATGATGTCATAAGCCTAAAAAAACACTGAGGACTTCTGGAGATATTGTGTGGACATCTATGAGTGTAAACCCAAATGTATGAGAAAAGATGGAGAAATATCTCTCCCCCCTACCCCATTGCCTACCCTCCCATAAAATTCTATTGAAATTCATTCGGTACTTCCGGGAATATTGTGAGTAAAAATAGATGTTTTATCAGTAAGCAGGATTACCACAAAACTATATGGAAAATGGTGTCACTCGGGTAGGGTAGCCGGTCTGCCAGCCCGCCGCTTGGTCTGCCACTACACATGAATAACCTAAAACCAGCAACAGAGATTAAACTGGTCTATTGTGGGTAGCAGTGATTAAGAAGAAGTGTCAATGCCAGAACTGCATATCAAGTATAGAATCTGTAATTTCATCTTTATTGCATCTCTCATTGCAAAAATATTTTTTTGCCTGACTGAAGACTTTAGCCTGTGCCACCAGAAAATTTGATTGTGTGCATTAGTTAATGCTCATTTACATAAATAATCTTACACTATTTAAAGAATGATTTGAAAAATCTGACAAATAATGACTTGAAAAATTTCAATTTGTCCCTGACCAGACATTTGAATAATAGAATTAGCTCTATCAACATAATAGCTTGTTATGTATTTTTGGTTTTTACTTTTGAGCTTTGTTTTATTGATCAAGAAATGTTTTGAATGAGATTGTTGTTCATTTGCTGCACAGAAAAGCAGTTGGAAAAACAAAATATTCAAGTCTTCTGAGACGTGAATGTATCAGGAACTGAGCAGAGGCAGAAAATTAATATGTACCTGAAATATTTATTTGAAAGATTATCTGAAATAATTAGTTCTTTCATCAGAAATTTTCCAGAAAATGAAGATCTTTTCATCTAAGATTTTGGCATTGTTGGTCCCCAAATTACCACAGAGATCCCAAAAAGAACTTTTTTTGAAAAAAACAAGAATGTGACCAGGATCACTCAGAGACACAGACACATGGAAGAGCAAAGAGAGAAGAATCTGTAGCTTACTTGGCTGGTTGATCAGGTGGGCCATTTGTGGGGCTACGGAGATTTGATAAATTTTCACATGTGGTCAAAATTTATTCCTGTTTTCTATTCACTTCATATCACAAGGTTATTAAAAAGTGCATTAAAAAGTATTTGAAATGGAAATATCCAGTCATTCAATAGAAACTGTCACATGACCAACGTTTTTTGGCAGCATGCTGTTTTGGTGTAATCAATTAAAAAATTGGGAAAAGGGATGATCAATGAATAAATTGCTTCTTTTGCCTTTTGTTGGGCAGTGATCACCACAAAAGTCTGGATTTTTAGAAAAAAAATGCTGTTAAACAAAAATTAAGTGACAAATTTAGTGTAAGCTTACATCGTTAATTGACCCCCCCCCTGCTAAAAACCTTTTAAGGAGGGGGATTTAAAAGGAAAAAGAAGTAATGATAGGTAAATATTTTCAGCCCTCTAGCTCTATTGGTATAGCTTGTACACATGATACATACATACTTAACCATCCAGCCAAACCAACTTAAAAACTGAAGAAACCTACATAGACAGTTTTGTTGACAGTTTCTAACATCCCTTTCACCTTGAGATTTTTTTAGAGTTCATGTATCAAAATGATTCGATAAAGAATTTTTTTCTGGCAATAATTACGTAAAAAATGAGTTTTTCTTTTTCACCGGCCATTGTTGAAAAAAAAAAGCTTGATACTCTGACAGACACGGTTTTTTAAAGAAGACATTATTTATACACTCATAATATTTCAATATTATTTTTAGCAGATAAAGTATAGTTCTTGTGACAACTATATCAGATGTATCCATACCGTGCATAAATGAATCACCATAGCCCACACATGTACCAAATCAAATATCAAAGAAATTATTTTAAAAAAATGACCTTTTATCTGAAGTTATCTAAAAAATGCCAGAACATTATTTGGACCCTGTTGATCCAAAATGACCATAGAGACCTTGAAAAGCATTCTGGTACCTAGTGGTGTACTCATACATATTTTCAAGGTTGGAGTCCCTAAAATGTAACCAAGAGTGCCCAGACACACACACATAGATACAAACATAGACACACACATAGACACACACATAGACACACACACAGACATGGACTCTAAAAGAGAGAAGAATCTGTGAACCACCTGGCTGATTGATCGACCATTAGTTGGCCTACAGTGATTTGATATGCTTGTTCATTATATTCTGACCTGCTTAAAGATCATTTGCTGAATTTAATGCTGAACTGATGAAGTTAGCAATTGATAAGGTTACAATATATTGAAAATAAAACAATACTTGACCAAAACCTTTTTGATAATTGTTTTCAACATTTATACATGAGACATTTGATTTTGTAGTTCATGATATGATTGCTCTTGGATTTCTTGATGCATGATTACCTTTCCCAAGAGTTCATATTTCCATATGATTTTATTCTGTATTTCCTCTGGTATTTCTGCTTTTTAAAGCTTGTCTTTCAATCCTTTCATATACTTTTTTCTAGTCTAGCTTTTTCCTTCTTCCACATTATTAGAATCGTGTTCGATTCTTTTTTTATCTCATTTTTCTATTTATTTTCTCTAATTTGTATTTTTTTCTCTCTTAATTTCCAATTCTCATCTTCTAATTCTTCTTCTCTTGTCTTTCATTCTCTGCTTCTCTTTTTTCTCCTAGCCTTTCATTCCCTACTCTTTCATCTTTTCTTTTATTCTCATCTGATCTCCTTCTTTTCCTCTCTTCCATTTTGTTTTTCTTCTCTTTTCTTCCATTCCTATTAGAAACCATCAACCGAAACTGTCATGAAAGGTTTCCTCAGTTTTCAAGTTGGTCTGGCTGTCTAGCTGTCTTGCAATATACATATCATGATCACTGAAAAAGTCTGAAATTTTAAAAGCAAGCAAAGACACAAATTAAGAGAACAATTTATCATGAACTTACATTGCAAATTGAACCCTCCACTGAAAAACCTGTTGGAGGTATTTCAAAAAACAAAAAAACCAACTTTTTCCTAGACATAATGAGGAGTAGATGTTTAGATTTTTAGCCTTCTAGCTCCATTGGTATGGCCTTTGTGTGTGATACATATAGCAAGCTAGCCAGACCAACTTGAAAACTGAAGAAACCGAAAATGTCAACATTGGATTCTCTCTGTTTTCTATTTCATCCAACTGGCTTGTTATGATTGTATGATGTGTATACAACATACCAAGGGTGCTAGAGGGCTGAAAATCTAAGCGTTTACGCCTGTCAACAAAAAATGTTCTATGATCCATTATTTTGTGTCCATACATATTTTTGAAAATCAAAACTTTTTTAGTGATCATAGCCTAACACCCTTTTTTTACAGTTTTTTAAATTGATCACCTCTATTACAGCCTGCTGCCAAAATACATCGGTCACATGACAGTTTCTATTGAGTGACTAACCAGACCCTGTTCTCTTCTATTTTTACTTCTCCTTATCTTCTATTTACTCTTATTCCCTTCCATCATACCTTCGCTCACCTACCTCTTCCCAAACCGAGCAAGTGATGCAATATTCTATTACAATATTTAAGCATGTCTCTGCCAGCTGCAAAAGAACAATACCGTTGCTCAAACTTGATTAATTTTCTTCTTTATGTCTTTTATTCTTATTTGATGAAAAAAAAAGTCAAAAGAAAAATTTCATTCATTTTTTTTTTTTTTCTTCCTGCATTAGATTAAACCTCCAGCATATTTGAGTTTTGCTCCATAACCTTTTCTTGAAACACAAGTTACCACGGACACAGTTTGGGAATTTGATCTTAAGAATTTTCTTTGTAAAAAACAGAAATCAAAAATTTTAATCATCGTATGAATAAGAAACAGAACTAGCATTCCAAGGGAAATTATGAATCACCGCCACCCATATATGCCGCTTTTTACCTTGTAAATTAAGCAGTGGTGGCGGTAAAATTATGTTGACTTGGTGAAAATGCTATCAGTACGGTTTGAGTCATAAATTCATGGCTTATGAAAAGAAACAAAACATGGACGTAAACTAAGGGACCAATTTAGCATAAACTTTCATTGCATATTGAACCCTCCACTAAAAACCACTTTGGGGAGAATTTTCAGAAAACAAATTGAAAGGAGTGTGTAGGCAGAATTCCAAGTTTTTATTATGAATGATTTGGGCTGTGCAAAGTATATATATATATATATATATATATATATATATATATATATATATATATATATATATATATATATATATATATATATATTAGTAATGTTCAAAAAAGTGTATATATCAAGAATAGTTGATATTGAGAAAGATTTGAGAAGATAAAAGGAATAAAAGTGAAGGAGATATGGAAAGACAAGGAATATAGCTAGATGGGCTTGGGTCATATGCCGCAGGAGGAGCCTGGGAGGAAGAAGAAGAAGAGGACTGGTAAGTTCAGGCGGAAGAAGAAAACAGATTATGAATATGAGGACATTGAAGGCAGAAACAGGGAGGGAGATAGTATTCATGGGCTAGAGGGACGGAAAAAGATAAAAACTCACGATCACACTCAAAGTGAACAACCGTAGCTTCAATTTTTGGAGTCATGTGAAAAATTCCATCGAAGAATAAATCTTGTCTGAATAGATTCTGTTTATGACACTGCTATTTTTACATCCAAAAACGTCTAAAGCAGAGTAAAAAACAAGCATCTAGAAATATCTAGATTCTGAAGAATCAATGTTATTAATAAACCCATCAGCAAAACGCCCCCCCCCCCAAGGTCAAAAAATCTTTTTTGCCAAAAATCTTTAGAAGATATCTGGTGGAGTGCTAATGTCAATTTTCAAGTCTGCAGACAAAACAGTATGGCTAGAAGTGCTGGAACGTAGAGGCACATAAGCAGAAAAACACTGGCACACATGAAAAAAACGATATAACCCTCACCATCTTAGATGGCTATGGTTGTTCAATATAGAACAGGTCTGGTTAGTCACTCAATAGAAAATGTCACATGTCTTTTGGCTGCATTCGGGGTGAACAATTAGAAAATTGGAATAAAAGTTGATCAAGGAACAAGTTACTTTTCTTGCCTTTTGTTAGATTGATAAGATGTCTAAATTTTCAAAAATCAAGGCAACACAAAATAGTGACCAATTTAGCATGAACTTACATTATGAAATTGAACACACAACAAAAACCTTAAGGGCATTTGAAAAACAAAAATAAGTTTTTCCTAGACCTAATAAGGAGAAAAAGTTCAAATTTTCAGCCCTCTAGATCCATTGGTACAGCCTATATGCTTGATACATGCATAGATACGTAAATAGCCAGCCAGCCAGCCAACCAACCAGCAAGCTACACCAACTTAAAAACTGAAGAAACCTATTTTGACAGTTTTCATGACAGTTTTGGTTGACAGTTTCTAATATACCTAAGAGAGAATAATTGAGCCCAATAGAGCAAGAGATGGAACATTTTGGGGAGCATCATGGATTTTACAAGTACTTTTTTAAATTCTTATATTGTACAGAGCAGTCTGTGATCTGGCATCCAGTCTGTAGCATTTCATTGGGTAAAGTAAAAACACTCACTCAGTGGAGCCCATCTTCTTTCCAAATATTATGCAGCGGCTAGGACTAGGTTACAGAGTAACAGGAAAAAATACCTAAGTATTTGTCAAATAAGAATGAATATTCAAAGAATTTTTTCTCAATGAATTTTGCATGGAAAAAAGTTGTTTTTTTTAACCAGCATCTTGAAGCTTGAAGTTATTTCTTTTTTCATATTGATTAAAGACTACCTCATTTAACTTAATGAAAAGTAGAAGAGAATTTTTCAATGCATGTTGGCTGAGTGTTTATCATAGCTAGATCAAAAGAGTCATCCTTACCTTGCATAAATGATTCACCGTAGCCAGTATATGCACCAGAACTAATTATGTAATTGATTATCTAAAATAATCAAAAAAAAAAAGATCTTTCATTTGATGAATAAACCAGCATAAGATTTGGGCCTTACTGGTCCAAAATGACCATAGAGACCCATAAAAGCGCTTTTTCAAAAAAACAAAGAACAATGTTTCAGAGGGTGCCTAGTGGTGTGCTTGTGCAAATTTTCAAGGTTCTAGCCCCCAAAATTTCTCATTTATTTTCTCCAGGATTATTGCTATAAACTGAAGTGCTAAAAAAAAGAAAAGCTGAATTAATGTAAAGAAGAAAAAGGAAGTTGATCAGGGCTGGATTAATCTTGCAATGAGCCTTAGGCCACCCGATATTCTGGAGTTTACCATAATAAAATCATATGAGATCTAAACAGTAAGTCTATTTCAAAGCATGAGCATAGTGAAATAGTTTATTAATAAGGGTGTTTATATTGAAATGTAAGCATATTGATGAGATATATGAAAATATCCAAAATAAAAACTTTTGTTAGGATTTATTGAGAGATAATCACCCAATGATGGTTTCAAACGTCATTGTGAAGGTGACATCATTTTCAATTGACATCAAGACTAAAGCGTTCAATCATTTCTGAGCCATTGTTGAGTGGAGGTGGTTTTTATTCACATGCTAAGTGTATTGAGTAATTAATTTATTTATGATTGATCATCTTCCCAAGCGAGTTCTACATTGCTATTTATTTGTGAGCCCCCTCAATGGGCTTTATACCATGGCATAGTTTGTGTATAGGCAAAACCGTCCCTGGAGTTGTACTCTTGTAGATTTACAAATATGGTGACTATGTGAAACATGGGATAAGGAAGAATTAGCCAAGACCTACAGTTTGATCATAGTTTAACCCAATCATGCTTATAGTGACATGAATAAATAATGAACCAATATCAGATGAAGCATTATTCATCATGACTTGAAGGGAGCAACATGAGAGAGAGAGAGTTGGGGGGAAAAGATCAGGATGTATATGTAAAGAAAGGAGAAGGAAGTTGGAGAGAGAGAGAAAGAGAGAGAAAGAGAGAGAGAGAGAGAGAGAGAGCAATTAAGAGAGAAGAAAAAAGAAAATTAATCGGTGAGAGATTGGGGAGAGTGTGAGATAGAGAAGGAATTTTCGAAGCACACAGATGAGCTGATACTAAAAACAGGTCTGGTTAGTCAGAAACCGCCATTTGGCCAACGTTCTTTGTCAGCATGCTGTGTGCCATGGTGGGGATGATCAATCAAAACACTGGAAGAAAGAGTGGTGAATGGATAAGTTATTTCTTTCACCCATTGTTGAGCAGTGATCACTGAAGAGTCTGAATTGAAAAAAAAAATCTGGGCATAAAATTGGGACCATTTTGGCAAAAACTCATGTCGCAAACTTAAAACCTATCCAGGGTGTAATTTTGACATAATAAGGAGATATTGTTCAAATTTTCATCCCTCTAGCTCCATTGGTACATCCTGTATACGTGATACATACATAGCCAGCCAGCCAGCCAGCCAGCCAGCCAGCTGGACTAACTGAAAGAAACCTATGTTGATAGTTTGGTGACAGTTTTGATTTACAGTTTCTAAGAGAAAATATTTTTTAATAAAGCTCCCAAGAAAATGTCATTTGGCTATTGCCAGCGAGCCAGAAGAGAAGTTGACTTGAAGGTGTCAATATGTGTCCTCTGAATTGGGGAACAGCTTGGAATGTATTGATTAATCTGACATTGGGAACAAAAAATAATTATACGTAGAGACGATTCAGAATGAACAATGATAATTATCATATTCATAATTCATGAAACTTTTAATATCTGATCAAAATGGCAAATTAAGATAAGAAAACTCTAGCTGCTCTCCTTGAATTAACTGCTTAATTTTACAACCAGGCAACACCCATCTCCTCAAGGCTCATTTCAACATGGTGATTATCTTGTGGGGAATTTCGCTCGAACATTGAAGCATGGATATTACAGACTACATACAGTTTAAAAGGTGGAAATTGTGTGCTTAGAATTTTGAGTCTGGTGTTGGAGAAGACGATTAAAGTCTAAAGCTGCATTATAATCAACTGGAATTCCAAGTCGTAAACAAACTTATGAGAAAGAAAAATCAAACATCCAAAAGAAAGTAAAGGACTCTTCCACTTTGTGATCAGTATTGTATTTCTATAATATGTGAGCAAATATTTCCTATCATATATTTGTAATGAAAATTTGGCAAAAACAATGTAAAATATCCATAATTTGTATGATTGAATCACCGTAGTTTGTGCATGTACCATAACTAATTATCTAAAAAAAATCTAAAATTATCTAAAAAATAAGTCAGTTTTTTTGTTGATGGTTTCTTAAATGGCTAAAGAGTTCATGGTATTTGTTCTCTTACCACAGGTATTACACATGCGCACACATATATATACACACACACAGAAATTGGTCTATTGCCCACTTGGCTGGTTGCTTGGGCATGTGATTTGTGGGGCAATAGTGATTCAATACTGAAAGAATAATAGGTTTAAATATTCTTGTCAAGCTAGATCAGTCCTTGAACTTTCTCTCCCAGCATCAATCCTTTCACTTGCATTATTTTTACTTCCTCTCACAGACCTGGAATTCTCTCTCATACCACAGACACTTTCACAACTGTACTGCTTTCTCTCACACGAGGTACTTCCACATCTTTTTTACTTTCTCTTACAGCCATGTAATTTCTCTCACACTAAAGGTACTTTCTCTCACATCTTTTTTACTTAATACCAGTTCTGATACTCTCTTTCATAGTCTGGTATTTTCTCTCACACCAAGGGTACTTTCTCTCGTATCATTTTTACTTTCTCCAAGAGATTTTTTCATTTTCTCTCACAGATATTTTTTTCTCATGGCTCCATTACTTTCCCTCATAGTCATATTACTTTCTCTACCATCAATTTTATTTCCTCTCACAGCCCTGGTACTTTCTCTGCCAACTATGGTACTTTCTTTCATGCTCCTATTACTTTCTCTTACAGATCAAGTACTTTCTCTCACATTTCTTTCTTTCTTTCTTTCATATCTTTTTACTCCCTCTCATTGTTTTTTAATTTTCTCTCACAGCATTTTTACTTTCCCTCACAGTCTTGGTACTTTCTTTTACAGTTCTGGTACTTTCTCTCACACAATTTTCATTTTTATTGCTTTTTAATTTTTGATTATGTCTTATAATCCGGTTACTTTCTCTTATAGTTCTGGTACTTTCTCTTATAGTTCTGGTACTTTCTCTTATAGCTCTGGTACTTTCTCTTATAGCTCTGGTACTTTCTCTTATAGTTCTGGTACTTTCTCTCAGATCATTATTACGTTTCTTCCACAGTCCTTGAACTTCCTCTGACACTCCACATACTTTCTCTCACTGGTTCAGTACTTTCTCTCACGGCAATTTTCCTCTCTATTACCACCCTGGTTCTTTCTCTCACAACTTTGGTACTTTCTCTCACAACTTTGGTTCTTTTTCTTATACATTAGTATAAAAATAATCAAATAACACTCACTTGCCAGGAACAAAATTTGTGTTGCTTGATGTTATCTATCATAAAACAACTTGATCCGTCAATTTTTTATCATGAAACAACTGGATAATTTTGTCACAGTGACCCCAGCTCCTTAGATATTAGCACAGCCCTACCAGATTCGGCACAAATTTGAAATTCATACTCAATGGACCTAATGTAAACAAATTCGGGAAAAATGAGGATTTTCGAGCATTTCACAATGTACTTATAATAATAAACCGAACGCTTACTTAACTGAAGTTGGATATTTCATGATCTTTATAGCTATCAAAAATTCCTAATGATACCAGATGTGTCATCCAACAGCTTCAGCGATAATGTCATTGAAACTTCTGTTTCATGTAGACTCTATACAGAATTGATACTGATGTTGAGGATGGCGATGATTGCCAATTCTACCCTTGGCTTTCAATTCAGAAGGTTACAATTCCCAATCAAGCCAGCTTTTGCTATGACTATCAACAAGGCCCAAGGCCAGGCATTCAAAGAGATGGGTGTTGATCTTGATACTCATTGCTTACACTCACGGCATGCTTTATGCAGCATCTTCAAGAAGAGGCTGTGCTGATAAGCTTATGTTTCTGGCACCAAAAAGACAAACGAGGAACGTTGTTTACCCAGAAGTGCTGGAGTTAAATTGATGCGATGATTGTATGTATAAAAACAACGGAGGACTGTGATTTAACTTGGTTAACACTGCATTATTTGTTGGTTGATTGTGAGTAGAAAATGGCTGACAGGGTTGAAGGCCCAAACAAGATGAAACAATCAGACTGGGTTTCAGCTGCCTATCTTCTCTTTTCTTTCTTTAAGTATATAAAGCGATAAGTATATAAACTCTGTTTGTCATTGTCTCCTCCCTCCAAACATTGGCACAACCCAAACAAATTTGGCATGCGTACTCAACTGACTTGGGGAAAAGTTTAAAAGTAAAAAGTCTTTGTGGGTTTTAAAAGGGCCTTCTATTTAAAATGTAACTATAATGCTTGACTGAACCATAACTCTCTGTTCAATGCAAATATATCCATATATATACTAGCTGAAAGTGGCCAATTGGGTGGTCCTCAGCTAGCATGATTAAAAGCCTGAATCTAAAACTCAACATTTTTATGTGATACAATTCAAGACAGTTTTATTTATATCAAGAATATTGCCGCAAAAGGTAAATATACTTTACTTGCTAATAATTGATACCTTCACTCCCTTTGATATTTCAGAAGGAAATAGTTTGATGATTTTTCTATCAAAAGTGACGATAGCAATAACGATTTGATATAAAAACGTTTTATGCTTGAACGATGCTTTGTTGCCAGAATGAAGTATATGTTTTGAATACAAGCTTCAATCATAGTATTATTACTGCTTGGTTTAGTCAGTTTATTGTAAACTTTATAGGGATACAAACGTTCTCTTAGTTTGAATCAGCCTCTAGTGATGAAAAAAAACGGGTTGATCATATATTTTGATATCAAGTGGTAATTTGGGACACATGGTTACTACAAGGAAACATAACTGAATCCATATTTTGAAGGAAACAAATCAATTTATTCATTCAAACAAGAAAAACACATGAACGCATAGACAAGGAAAATAGTCCGACCATATGATACATGATGATTAATGCAGCCCGTCTAACAAATTTCAGACAAGTATTACAGTTTGTTTACTTGGCATAAAGTTGCATGCAGAGATCGGTGAGTTTATGCAAATAAATATTCAATCAGGTCTGGTTAGTCAATCAACAGAAACCTTCTCGAGACCAACAGTTTTTGGCAGTATGCCATGATAGAAAATTTTTGAGCAATGATTACTAGAAATGTCTGAAATGAGAAAAAAAAGTTTTTTGTGCATCAGATGGAATCAATGGATGTGTTTAAAGGTTGATAAGGGAAGGCTCTGTGGATAAATCATGCTGGCTTCTGTCATGTGACCACTTTAATATGCATGTTTTTTAATCAGCCAGTCAGTGATAGCCAAAGGACGAAAGAAAAATAGAAAACCAGAAGCATCTCTTTTCATAGCCAAGGACTCTTTAGGGTCGAAACAGGATGTGATGTAGCAGGCACTATTTTTAGGGTGTCATGTGTGTAGAAATTTATAATCCATAAGTTATATGCTTTGGTGACATTATAGAACTTCTGCCAATTTTTTGACTCCTGTCTGCTGCCTGCAATATTTCTATTCCATTTCAAAATACCCTTTTCCAGTCTAACAAAAATTAAAAGCAAATAAATTGATGCCATGCTGGAATCTTCGATGCCCAGATCTACAAATATTTACAATGCAAACTCCTTCTAACTGATGAATTGGATACATGAAGAATGCATCAGCTGAAATGTAAAACAAACAAAAATGAGAATATTAGTGATAAAAACTTACAGCTCAAAAGGTTTTAGCTTTCGTCGTCGTCATCATCATCATCATCATCATCATCATCATCATCATCATCAGTCTTTTAACGTTCGTTGTTGGACATAGACTTTCCCCAGGATTTGCCATACTTCTCTATCATGGGCGTCGCGAAGCCAGTACTTCCTGAACTTGTCTAGCTTGTCTCACCATCTAATATTCTGCTGGCCTCGGTTGCGCATGTAACCTCGGGGGATCCATGTCGTGAGTCGTGATGTCCATCGGTTGTCTGCCATTCTTGCAACATGGCCAGCCCACCGCCATTTGAGATTCTTAATGGATTCTATGATGTCCCTGACTCTTGTCTTTTCTCGGATTTACTGTGTTGTCTTGTGGTCTCTCCATGTGAGACCCAGCATTATTCTTTCATGTGCAAGTTGTATGGTTCTCAATTTACGGGTCTGTCTCTTGGTTAGGTTCCATGTCTCAGTTTCATAAATGACTATTGCTTTATGTATCATCAAATCAGAAAATCATTAGGTAGTCATGACCCAAATTAATGGCTGCAAATGAGGATCACTAAACACCTAAAACAGTAAATCAAAATCATGAACGAGTGTAAAGCCTTCTTAGATGTGTCCACACATCACTATTAGACGCTTTTCGATCAGTTGAACTGCCGGTTGCTCCCAGTTGCATTAAACAATAGAAAGAGGAAGGAGAGATTTTGTGTTTTAATAACCAGTGGCTATTAAGTTATAATCTAGTATTTGTTTTTTACAATGTTGCCAAATATCGCTTGCTACGAATAGCTAAAACTGCCTAGAAGATGGCTAAAATTGATTTTAAAAACATCTGACTCAGATCAGCTGAGAAACAATATGTGGACAGTCTAACCAATCAACTGACCTATTAACCAACTGACCGACTGACGGAGATTCTTATAGATAGGTAAGGACAACCCTAAGTAATTTATTTATGGGAGCAAGGAAACTCTGAATGAATGAGTGAAGTAAGTTTGTCCCTGAATTTTCTTATATCTATAATGCTATTTATATTCTATTTGGAAATCAACTTGATTCTTAAATCTTTCATTTGGGGTTTGTTCAGAAATTTCCTGATTCATCAATTTTGCTATATATACTATCGGATCCCTGCAAGACTCATAATGGGACTGCCATATGAAAGCTGATAAATCACAGTCATTAACCAATTCAGCAAAACTTGATTAAGTACCAATAATGGACTTCTCTCTCTGTCTCTCTCCCTCTCATATATGTGTGTTTGTGTGTGGTGTGTGCGTGTGTGTGTGTGTGAATCTGCAATACTGACTGTGATTTAATAGTATTTGTGTTATCACTGATGAAACATACTGTCGTTTGGGTAAGTCTTCTATCATCTTGTGTTAATTGAAGATCACTAATAATAATAATAATAATAATATTAATGATAATAATAATAGTAATTGTATATCCGTACCTTGCATGAATGAATCACCATGGCTTGCTCATGTACCTGGACAGATTGTTTAAAAAAACATCCAAAATCATCTAAAGAAATTGATCTTTCAACAAGAAGTATGTAGAATAATATTTTAGGATAAGATTTTTGCTTTGTTGGTCCCAAAATGACTATAAGACAAAAAAAAACAACATGTTGAAAAAAACTGGAAAAATCATTTTTAGATAATACCTAGTGGTTTACTAATGCAAATTTTCATGGTTGCAGCCCTGAGAATGTGATGGGGGCACCCAAGGGGGCAAACAGACATGCAAAGAGAGGGGGATTTGAAGAATTTATCTTTTTTTCAATACATAAATAATAAGATTCAGTTTAGAAATTTGTGGATATGTGACAGGTTTCATCTAATATATTTTTGAATGAATATCCCATACGCTTGATTTCTTTGACCTTTTTGAAAGCTTCCAAAAGTCATTATTCAATTTGAATGGAACATATCAGAAAGAAAAAGATATATCCATACCTCGCATAAATGATTCAATGAAGCCCACACATACCAAGACTAATTATCTGAAAAATTGACTAAAATTATTTTTAAAAAATCGATCTTTTATCTTAAATTATCTAAAAGCAAGTATCAGCACAAGATTTGAGCATTCTTTGTTCCAAAATGACCATGGAAACCAAAAAACCCACTTTTGTACTCATACTGATTTTCAAGGTTGTAGCCCTCAAAATGTGACCAAGCATGCATTAAAAAAAATGCTATCAATAAAAAAATGGTTGAATTGTTTTTATTCTATAGTTTCTGTTTTAGTGATTCTCATTTACATTAACAATTTGTTTTGTAAAAGTCATTTGATGGTCAATTTCAAACTTTCAACCCAACAATCAACCTAAAGTGAAGTGAAATTCATACTATTTTCCTTTCATTCCTATGAGTAATTTCTTGAGATTCTTCATTTTTCATCAGTACCTGGTATACAATTATGAATGGTCGTTTAGCATCAAAGCTTCTGTATTGATCGTATAGTGTGCTTTCTCTTATGCTGATTAATTCTTGGGAAAAAAAAAGTCCTTTTTATCTCTTTTTACTTACATGAGAATAAGATAAGAGGAAATAGTAATGTCTTTATGTCCGTGGAGACGGATCAGGTAATTGATCAGATTGAGAGACCTCGGCTGGAACTACTTTGAACATAAGCAAAATACTAATTCAACAATCTTCGAGTGATGATAAATGTGATAAATGAAGAAGGAATCGTTGCCAAAAGTGTTAAAATCCTTTAGGCAGGTAAAGCAGTCCAAACACTAACTCTTTTCTTTCATGTTGGACAACATAACATGTCAGAGATGTTCTCTCTGCTCATCCATCATCTTTTGTCATTGCTCTTCTTGCTGCTCCCGTCAATAACGGTGCCAATGCTGATGCAGTGGACCGTCTATTTCTGCGTTCCTCATCTTCTGATGAACCAGTAACTCTTTCCTTTCGGACACCTTCCAACAAATCTTCTGCTCTCCTTTTGCACCTTGTTTTCCATACTCTGGAAACCTGCCAATGTCTGCAATCTCTTTGGAACTATATTGAAAGATTTTCAGCTCCTTAGATTGTTTCCATCGCTCAATTTTTCTCAAATGCCTTTAAGGCTTTCAGAACATCTGTACATGTATAAACTGTAGAATGAATGAGTGTGTACATGTATATGTAAAAGTGTTTGCATATGGAAGGGCTCGGACAGATGAGAATACATACATGTGTTTATACATGTCAATGCTTATGTGTGCATGTCCTTATCTGATGAGATGGTTCAATGGTTAGCATGTCTACCTCACACATAGCTAAGTGAGTACACCCTAAGCTGTGTGATCAGGATAGAAAAAATTGAGGATGGAGTCATGCTCTCCTCTATTCAAAAAGGATATTTGTGAATCAAAGAAGGGTCTCTGGGTCACCTCTGCTCAGTACAAGTCTCTGACATATGTTGACTCACATTTATGCATGCATTTGTTGTATTATGCTACACTTTTGCAACCCCTTCATTAGAACGAGGTTGACTGGAGAATTCACAACTTATTGCTTATATTGAATGGAAATATGATTGGCAATCTAGTGTAATACTTTCCCAATATGAAGCCTTGAGGCTATAATTAATTCAAATTGGTATATCTTAACATTGGAAAAAAGAAGGTTTTGTTCCTTCAGGAGACTGATTGCCAGAGAGGTAATTTTCATAATTACAATTAAAAATGATTGTCAGAATATATTGAAAGAGAAGAAAAGAGTTAAATGCCTTAATTTTACATGCAAAAGTCTCATGGCATAAGCTGAATTTATGAGTGAAATATCTATACCTCATATAAGTGAATCACCATAGCCAGCACATGTACCAGAAGTGATTATTTGAATGATTATCTAAAAATATCTAAAAAAAAGAGTTCTTCTATCTAAAATTATCTAAATATTACTAGATCAAGATTTGGGTATTCTTGGTTCACAATGACCATAAAGACCAAAAAAAAAAAACCCTTTTTTTGACAAACAAAAAAACTCCATTTTAGATAAGGCCTAGTGGTGTACTTGTGTGAATTTTCAAGGTTATAGCCCCCGAAATGTAACCAGGAGTGCCCATAGGGTCACATGCACATATAGATAGGCACATAGGTCATCATCAGTCTTTTATTGTCCTTGTTGGACATAAGCCTTCCCCAAGATTCGTTAAACCCCTCTATCGTGGGCAACGTGGAACCAATACTTTCTGAATTTTTCTAGTTTGTCTCTCCACCGAATATTCTGCCAGCCTTGGTTGCACATGTGATCTCTGGGGGTCCATGTTGTGTGTTGTGATGTCCATTGTTTGTCTGCCGTTCTTGCAACATATCCAGCCCACTGCCATTTGAGTTTCTCTAATGTCTCCTGTTTTTTCCCTAACATACTGTACTGTCTTGTGGTCTCTCCATGTGAGTTTGAGCATGATTCTCTCATGGGCACATTGCATGGTTCTCAGTTTGGGGATCAGTCTCTTCGTTAGTTTCCATATACACCTCCCTAAAAAAAATCTGGAAAGTCTAGTATCAATTACTGTCTGTGAATTTATTTTGAGTGAAATATTCATTGGTAAGCACAGTTGATTCTATTCTTTTGGGCTGTTTAACTTCCAAACTATGCAAACAAAAATTTCAAAAATGATAATACTCCATTATTGATTACGGGCAACAGAATAAGTCTATAACATGAAAATTGATTTATTCCTTTCATAGGTATACAAACATATACCTGTAAAGAAAAGACAGGGTTATTCATGTATGTGTGATATTTTCAGGTTATTAAAATCCAGTTGGTAAGATCAGATAATGGATTCTATGATGTCTTGGACTCCCATTCTCTCCCTGATATTTTGTGCTGTTTTGCGATCTCTCCATGTGAGGTTAAGCATGATTCTTTTCACTGCATATTGTATGGTTCTCTGTTTGAGGGTTAATCTTTCGGTTAGATTCGAAGTTTCAGCTCCATAGGTGACTACCGGGAGGATACATTGGTTGTATACTCTCCTTTTTAGGACTAATGGGACTGCAAAACTGCACCAAGTTAATTTGAAGGATTCTATTAGTACACTTGGATTTTACAAGCAAAATTTCCCTGGCAAACAAGAAGTGGAATTAATCTCTTCACATAATTCTTCAATTATCAAATAAATATTTACACAGGATGATGTAAATAAACATTGAAACTCAAAATCATCCTTACAACAAATCAGTCTGGTTTGTCACTCAATAGAAACTGTCACAAAACTGTCTTTTGGCAGCATACCATGTTAGGAGGATCAATTGAAAAAGGGATCAATTTATCATAAATCTATATTTCATATTGAACCTCACATTAAAAACCTATTTAGGAATGGGGAGGGGGTTAAAAAAAGTAAGTTTTTTTACAGACATAATAAGGGTTGAATGCTTTAATTTTCGGCACTCTAGCTCTGTTGATATAGCCTGTGTGCATGATACATACATAGGCAGGTAACCAGTCAGCGAGCAGGACCAAATTAAAAACTGAAGAAACCTATTTTGACAGTTTTAGTCAACAGTTTCTAAATTTTACTAAGCTCCGTTTAGTATACATTAGTGTAGATGGCAAAACCCGGAGCAGATGTGAGGCAGAGATTGAGTTTATTCTATGTTGCAAGTGAGGGAGACAGTCTTGAAAATTGGTATTTAAAATCTTGGCTTGATCCCTGATCAGTGGGACACTGAGCAAAGTACACAACTACCTCAGCCACAAAGCAAGTTACTACAGTACTTGTTTTTAATCAAATATTTATTACTCCAAGCATTTTTGTCAAAACCACTGTCAGCCTTTATCTCTCTCAATCTATCTATCTATCTATCTATCAATCTATCTATCTATCTATAAATATATGTATATATATATATATATATATATATATATATATATATATACATATATATATATATATATATAATAATCAAATAACTGAGTCATCCACAGACAGCTGTTTCATCGTATTACAACTCATCAGTGTGGTTATAGGCAATCCTTTATCCCATCCAGTACCACGAGGTAACCTTCGCTTCAGACCAGGAGGCTGGCATTTTACTTCTGCCCTATGCAGCACTGGACGGTTAGTATGGTCGAAATTAAGCAATATATTTACTTGCAATGCATAAATAAATTCACTTCAGTTTTGAAAGTTTGCCCATATATACGTAGGTTTTGTATAACCAAACCATTGAAACATTAACTGACAAAAGAGAGGAGAATATGGATGGGTTAAAGTTTCCAATTCTGCAAATGAAAGTGAGTAAGAGTTTGTAAATGAAGTTTTACTGGTAGCAAGATGGAATATTGCAGTAATTCTGAAGCAAAAAAAACTAAGAATTAAAAATGTGATTTATTTGTAGTTAAATTTCAGGCAGATCATTGCCTGTCAACTGACATCAATTCCATTATAAGCCCAATACACATAAAATGGCAGAGTCTGCTACAACTGTGAAGATTGACAACTACCAAAATTGCTTCCTAGAGTGGAATCAGTGGGTACGACCCCTGGAGGGAAATCTCAGAGTGAAATTCCTCCATAGAGGAATCTGTCAAACTGATTGGTTGTTCTATATATACAGTCGTCGTGTACGTACACATCTTCATGGATTGTACATTTGCGCTCGTATAAAAGCTGCCTCTTTTCAATGTAAGAAGAAACTGCCGAAGACAACAGAATATGAGTGAATGAAATTTTGACAAAAGAAATCATATCTTGAAAGTCGATCAATACAAACTTTTGCTCGACAATTTCATTGGTAGATTTTAAGAATTGATATTAATATGATATTTTAGTAATAACATTAGAAGTAGAAGTTTTGGTGTATTATTTTTTTTCATGATCATTTTTGTATAGATGAATATATACATATATATATATACATGTGTGTGTGTGTGTGTGTGTGTGTGTGTGTGTGTGTGTTTGTACTTGTATATATATACATACATATAGATAGATAGATAGATAGAGTGATAGATAGATGGATAGATAGACAGATGGATAGACAGATAAAGAGAGAGAGAGAGACAGAGACAGGGACACAGAGAGAGAGAGGGAGAGAGACTGAGAGTGACAGAGAGAGTTGTACTTTGAAAAGTTGAGACAGAGCTGGAACGTGTTGTGTACATTGAATTGTTTATTTACATAAAATTATTCTAAACATGTTTCGAAGTGAGAAAAACTTCATCTTCAGCATATAAGTCAAAGGTCTTCAAAGTTAGTACAGCAGTAGTTGGTTATGCACCAGTAAAATGAGACATTTTATTTTATGTCCCTCAAGCAGCTGCGGGTCAGTGAGCTGGGTTGGTGAGGGTAATGACTGTCTAGAGAATTGGTGACTAGTTCATATGGATGGGGGTCACCCAGGGGTCAAGTCTCCCAGAGGCAGGTTGCCATGGGAACATGGGTGGAGAGAGAAAAGGCATAACAGAACAAGGGGATTAAAACTTGAAGGTTCTGATGAATAAGAATCCTAAAGTGTTAAAGAACCATCCAAAATAATTGCTTGGATAGTTTGATGTTCAAGAAATGCTCCAATGATCAGAGGATTTTAGATTATATAGAAGCAGTCGGCTCGATTTAGTTTTAATCTTCCATTTTGGGATTTATAAAATTCATATTCATATTGATTTATCTATTTCATTCTTTCAATATGTTTATAATTTTCAATCATGAGAAAGTGGGTAAGGTTCCCCAGGGGTTGTACTAAACAGTTTCAATCTATAGGCTGAAAATTTGTGTACAAGGGTAACTTGACCCTAGATAGGTGACACTGACCTCTGGTAACTCTTGATAATCAATTTGAGGTCTTGGCATTTTCTTGGGAGACTGTTGTACACAGTGGAAAATTTGGGAACATAGGTAACTTAGCCCAAGGAGTAACTTTGGGGCTAACCTCTGAGGTTCCTATAGGTCAATTTAGGGTCAGAACTACTATTACCACCCTAATTTGTAAGTTTCCATTTGGACAGTCAATCATTTAAAAAAAAAAAAAATTAATCATAGTGATAGTGGTTCAGTGGATTTGGAATCAGTGGACCAGGTTCAAACTCTGATAGAGAAAATAAAAAAGATTTTCCTTTTTCAAAAGTTGTCAGTTGTATGATGCATTTTTAAAACAAGTTTTCAGTGGGTTATATTTACTATGTAACTATTGTACTTACTTTGCATTCGTCATGGAAAATGCGTGGATATGGATTTCTCTTTCTCTCTGTGCCTATGTCAGTTTGGCAGTATTTCTTTTAAGCAATCAATCTTACCTTAACCTGAAAATAAAAAGTATTTTTTTTAAAGCCTGAACCCTACCTCTAACCTTAATCCCAAACCAAACATAAGAATGAGGCATATGAGCATAATTTAAAATTTTTCAAATGTGGGAATGCAGACCTACCAGGAAGTCTGTGCTTGGCCGACCAGTAAGAGGTAGGGGGAGACACATGAGTGCAAAACCTTTCCGATTCAATGAAATCTCCATAAAATATAATTTGCTTTCAAGGATTGTTGGATTTGGAGCCTTTTTTTCTTCCAGGCAATACCAGGCACCCCAGCTAGTGATACTATAAAGATGACCTTTGTTAGCTAGTATGCACATGTTTTAAGGACTCTGAAATGGTTACACCCTTGGATCTAAAAGTTTGTCTCTAAGGGTAACTGGAGCCAAGAATTAACATTAGATAGGTGGTGCTGAAACTCGAAGTCCCTTCGGGGTCTGAATTACTACTGGCAAAATCATAAAAAGAGATATCTTTTCATGCAACATCACATAAACAGGTGTCATGATTTATAAGCTTTTATTTAAAAATTCATTTATTTTTAAGAAAAGCATCGGAAGTCAATTGCTCAATGGTTGGAAGTTCTGGAAATGGAATTGATGGACTGAGTTCAAACTCTGTAAGAGGAAATTTTAGTTCATTTTTTTCTTTTTACTTTATGTACTTTCAATTGATTAGACCTTTAAGTATATATATGCTCCAATTCCTTATTGAAGATTTATAATTACACCATTGACTTGTTCCTAATTTTAAGAAATTCTTCACAATTTGTTAAGATGGATGTTTAATGAATAACTTGCACAAACTTGATTGAACGAAGCCTCTATTGGAACGGATTCAAAATTAAATTTTTTTTTTGATGTGCCAGCATGAGATTTGGACTAGAAACCTTTAAGTCTGAACTTCTCTGTTCCGACTTTTCAGCTTTTCTAATAACATTGGAATTTACATTAGTATCTGTGAGTGCATCCATGTGTAAGTGTTATATTGTGCTTTGTATCTTGGGTGTATTGTGTGCTACAGATGCACAAAAATGCACTTGCATTTTAGTGTCTATGAAAAGCAACATACAGTAAAAGTTTTTTAGTACAATGTAGGAAGGGTGGTCTCGATTTCAAGTTGTAAAGTTATACACCTTTGCTCATTTGATGTTAAAAAGATACAAATGAAGAGAAATAAGAGAATTAATGGAAGAACAAAAAATCTAGATTGGACACTACTTACCGCTGATAATAGTGTCTAATCCAAATTCTGTTTTTCCCATTAATTTTTCAATTTCTATACCTGGTATCACCCTCATTACGTTGTGTCTGAAAGGCTTCAACTGTCTGTTGCTTTTTATAAACACTGGAATATTTTTACTTTTTTGTGCATCCGTAGCACACAGCAAACTCAAAATGCAAAGCACCATATACCTCTGGTATGTTTAGCAAGCTATTTAGGGTATTATCTAAGAAATTACAACTCTTTGCTCACGTGAATTCATGCAAGGGAAGAGCCAGGCAGTAACAATTCTTTTACACAATCTTCAAAAATGGTTTTCCCTTATCTGAAAAATGTCCATTATTCATGTTCACACTATTCTTTCTCTATTCAGGCTTTTCTAATTTGATTGTCTCTTAGTATATTAGACTTTGAAAACTCTTTTTTTTCCCAAGATAGCATAGTACGTATGAAACAGCTAAATGTTGCTATCTTGATTTTTTTCCTGTTCACTTAAATTCGGTCTGGTTTCATGAAAAGGAAGAGGCACTTGTCACAAAGAAAAGTATCCTATTTCCAGAGATATCATGACTAAGTTTGAAATGTTCTCTTCTTTCAATGTTTTAACATACCTGACATAAATTTTGAATTTGTTGGTAACTGATGGAAGATTAGAAAGTTCAAAGTTATTCTGTTCATCTCTCTGTCCAAGTGAATTTTTTGTGATCATTATTATGAGGCACATTTTGTCTTGGGGAATTCATTTGTTCTGTTAAGCAAATCTGACAGAAAACCAGAGCAGTCAGTAAAGAACAATTGTTATCATTCAGTCAAGTTGCTTGAAAGATGTGCATTATAGAATTCTAAGACATGAAATTCTGTTTTAATTTATTTTAGTCTTTTTTTTGTTCATTCCATTTTTTGATTTCCAATAGAGAAACCAGTAGAAACAAAGCTACTTTTTATCCCAGCCATCTCAGCCAATGAGCTATCCCGACCAGAAATTAAAGCCGTTTATCGAGTAAAAGAAAAGAAGAGAAATAGAGGCATACTTGTCAAGTTACAATGGTAAGAATGAGTGAGAATCCTGTTATGATAAATTGAAAAAAAAATTTATAATCATCTGAATAGCAATCCTGATTTTTTGACATAACCAAAAACATTTAGATTCAGGTGAATAGCACTGAGCAATACTGAGCGATTTCGGTGTGTCAGTTAGTCAGTGATGGCAATCATTACTACCACATCTTAAACCCCTATCAGAATACACACCGATTTTTTAAATCTAATCACCCGAACTCAGCATACTGCCAAAAGACATCGGTCTCATGACGGTTTCTATTGAGTGACTAACCGGATTTGTTCAAATATGAAATTTAAATGTAAATGAACTAATTTAAGCATACACACCTAGAGAGATGCCCAAGATTTTGGCACTTGCTGCCAAGTTCTATGTCTCAGATTATTGCTTGTTCAGTCTGCTTAGGATATGTTGTAACTTGTGGGATGTGTGTAGTTACTCACAACCCTAACAGCATTCAGTTCGGTTCTTCCTTCTCTTTTTGCAAGCAGAATGTCTCCAATACTGCTGCCAGCCATTCTACCAATAACTAAAAACAGGTTACCATGTTCTTGGGGAAAAAAATTAAAATAGATTCAAAAGCAAAAACAGATTGTGCACCAAGTTTCAGTGGATTTGTTTGGAAAGAATTCAACCAGTTTCATTTGGCACAGAAACACAGACACACACATACACAGGAGTGCACACGGAGGCGCACACACCCAAAAAAGAAAAGAATAAAACAAAATTGTAAAATATCCATAAATTAACCTTTTCTTTTCATCAAATTTTTAGTACCTTTTTGCTTTGTGCTTTTTGCCTTTTGTTTATTTTTAGAACTTGAAAAGAATTGTAATTGTTCTTTGGTTCCAAAATGGTTGGATGGTGGAAAAGGTATTTGTTTGAATCATTTGGTCTGATCAGTTGGAAGTAATCCCAGCTGAAGCTTCTTTCACAATAGGAAACACTTCACTCTTTTCAAGATGGACTCATTCTCACTATACCACAGCCTCTATTTCAATTTCTTTGTATCTTTCATAGTCTCATTCTCTCTCTTTATTGTATCTTAATTCATTGCTTAGATTTTTTTTCACTCTTTCTTTTTAAAGTCTTCATTCTTTACCAAATCACTGCCTCTCCTTCAATTTACATCCCATTCATTTGTTAGCTTCTAACAAGTGGCGGGAAGCTTCATTCACGGCAATAAAAGGTTTGATTTAATGTGAGAACAAGAGTTTGGGTTTTTACTCTTTCCCACTCAATTTTTTTCTTGAATATTGGAAAAAATATCATCTTAAGAAATTTAAACTGATTAGCTTTGCTGTATCAAGAAGAGCCATGAGAAAAAAAATAGATAATTTTTGGGTTATTTGGTTAACAATAGCAGCAGCAGTAACAAGTAAATGATAAAAAATATTTCATTGTTTTATTGACTTTTCTCTCTCTTTTCTACATTTTCTTCCGGGTTCCATCTGCCTTCAACTGATCGTTTTCTATATTTTCCAATCTTGTTCTTTGCTATTTTATGCTTTCTCTCTTGAAAGTTTAAGGCCCATTTCGAGGTAAAGTGATTTTACTGTATAATGCTCAAATAAAAAAAAAATTCAAATTAATTTGGAAAACACTACAATAATTAACCTGCACACTAATACACTTCATTAACAATAAATATAATCATAAAAAGCAGTTTCCTCCAAATAAATTACTCATATAACTAAATGTCCTATCAAGAGATCAACATTTTCTGAACATGAATACCAGCATTTGTCTATCTTAGACTATTTTTAATCTAATCAGATAATATTACAATCTAATGAATGCACGCTCATATCATCATCATCATCAGTTTTTTAACGTCGGTCGTTGGACATAGACCTTCCCCAGAATTTGCCACAATTCCCTATCATGGGTATTGTGAAGCAAGTATTTCCTGAATCTATCAAGTTCATATATCCATCTTGTGTTCTGTTGGCCTCTGTTTCTTATGTGATCTCTGGGGATCCATGTTGTGAGACGTGATGTCCATTGGTTGTCTTTCATTCTTGTAACATGGCCTGCCCATTGCCATTTGGGTTTTCTAATAGTTTCTATGATGTCACGAACATCTGTTTTCTTCCTTATAGACTGTGCTGTCTTTTGATCTCTCCATGTAAGGTTGAGCATGATTTTCTCATGCGCACGTTGCATGTGTCTCAGTTTGCAGGCCTATCTCTTGGTTAGGTTCCATGTGTCAGCTCCGTAGATGACTATCGGGAGAATGTATTGGTTGTATACTCTTCTTTTTAGGATTATCGGGATCATCTGGTTCTTGAAAGTTGAGCTTGCTCTGCCGAAGGCTTATTTATGTGAAATTATTCTTACATAGATAAGTTGATAAGTCTATGGCCTAATGGTGAAAAAAGAACCTATTTTACGTAACAAATATTTGTCATTCAACATTATCTCTTTCCTTGTCAATGCACTTAATTTAGTAGTGAATATCAATCATATAGATCAAACATTATACAATGAAAATTTCAGCTAATAACAATGAGTCATACTGCATGCTTATTGATGCACCCCTTGAATATATTTCTAATTAAATGAATCACCGTAGCCCCACAAATGGCTTAACTGGCCAACCAGCCAAGTGGGCTATGGATTCTTCTCTTTTTGCTTGTCTATATATGTTTCTAGGTGCTCCTGGTCAAATTTGGGGGGCTATAACCTTGAATATTTGCATAAATACACCACTGGGCACCACCAAAAAACGTTTTTTTTAAATTTTCCCAAAAAATCTCTCTTTGGTTCTCTGTGGTCATTTCTGGACCAACAATGCTCAAATCCTGTTCAGGTATTTTTTTCAAGATAATTCTAGATAAAAGATCTTTTCTATAGATAATTTTTTGGATTATCAATTCCGTACACATGCAGTCAATGGTGATTCATTTATGTTAGGTACAGATATTTCTTCCCATATTTATTTATCTAGCAATGAAAACTAACTGTAATGGTATGATCAGTGAGGTAGTGAACTTGATTCTCAAAGGGTTCTACACAAAAGAGAGTTAGTGTCAGATTAAGGTAAGTTTAGTCAATAGCTTTTTAGTATCTTCACATCTCCATTAGATGCTTTTCCATGGGGGGTAGGGTTATTCGCTGTCCCACTACAGCAAAATATGACACAAGGTCAAGGCTTAACGTGGGAAGAATAGGAACCAGCTGCCCCAAAATGGCTCCAGCTGACGTGGCTTCGATTTGCTAAGCAACCAAAGCAACCTCTGCCACGAAAGCGTCCACTTGGGGACCAGCTCCGTTAAGTGCAATGGAGCAGTGCAGCTCCTGGGACACTGACCCCCCGCAGCTGGGCCGAGTAATAATAGGAGAGCCCAAGGATGAATCCAAAGGCCTCCAATGCGCTTTGCAGTGGCAGCCTCGGTAAAACCTCATTGGCTAACGCACTACACCGGTGCACTCGGTATTGACACTATCAACAACACCCAATCTCTGGCTCATTTGACGGGCAAGTGTCAGTAGCTGCGCCTTGGGCTCTGCCGTGGAACAGATATTACACCCGAAGAAAAGGCCAGAAATTACGGCAGGGCTTTCCCATCAGTCGGTTGGTTTGTCCCGCTTATGTAAATAACAGAAAGAGGAAGGAAGAGATAGAGTGACATCAAAAGAACATCTATACTGATCAATAGATGACATATCAAGCATTATTTTTTTACAATGTTTCCAAGTACCATTTGTTATTATTAGCTAAAACCATGTTAAAAATGTCTAAATTGGTCAAACTTTTCAATTTACAGCTAACTATATAGGTAAAAATGTTATGTATAGTCATTTAGAGCCTGCATGTTGGAAAATGGATACTTTCCGCACTAATAGTGCTAGAGAGATGAAAATTTCAATATCTACTCCTTATTATGTCCACAAAAACTTCTTTTTTTTTTCAATTCCCCCTTAAATAGGTTTATAGATGAACATTTAATTTGCTGTGAAAGTTTATGCTAAATTAATCATTATTTTATCCTTTGCCTATTTTTTGAAAATTCAGACTTTTTAGTGGTTACAGCCCGAACAGAAGGCAAGAGAAGTAACTCATTCATTGATCACCCCTTTTTCAATTTTTAAAGATTCATCACAACCAATACAGAATACTTTCTAACAGAAGGTTGTCTAGATTCCTGTTAAAGGAAGGCAACTCAAGTCTGTCACAGAACAATCAATATCTTGAAAAAACTGGGCGGGGAGGTATTAGGGACAGTATTTTATTCACTTTTCCATGTTTACATAGATAAATCAATAAGTCTGGTGATGAAAAAAATATATTTTCAAACAAGATATTTTTATTTTTCTACTTAATCTTCTTCCCTCGTCGAGGCACTTATTTCAGTCATGAATATTTATTATATAGATCAACCATTATACAGTGAAAATTTCAGATCTAATTGGCTGTGGACTTATTGACCCATCCTCATAAATTGGGTTTACATTTTAGGTGCAGGAATATGGTGTATCAGCTATTCATCATCATCATCATCATCATCATCATCAGACTTTTATTGTCCGTTGTTGGACACAGACCTTCCCCAGGATCCGCCACATTTCTCTATCATAGGTGTTGTGGAGCCAGTTTTTTCTGACTTTCTCTGCTTTATCTCTCCATCTTGGGTTCTGTCGGTCTCAGTTTTGCATGTTATCTCTGGGGATCCTAGTTATGAGTTGTGATGTCCATCGGTTGTCTGTTATTCTTCCAACATGGCCTGCCCATTGCCATTTAAGTTTTCTAATAGATTCTATGATGTCTCGGACTCCCATTTTCTTCCTGATATACTGAGCTATCTTGTGATCACTCCATGTGAGGTTGAGCATGATTCCTTCATGCGCACGTTGCATGTTTCTTAGTTTGCGAGTCTTTCTCTTGGATAGGTTCCATGTTTCAGCTTCATAAGTGACTATCAGGAGGATTGGTTGTATACTCTTCTTTTCAGGATTATTGAGACTGTCTTGTTTTTGAAGGTTGAGCTTGCCATCTTCGAGTAATTCTTCACTTGATTTCTTCTTTTGTGAGTTTCATAGAGACTCATTGTCCTAAGTAGATGTAGTGGTCCACTTTCTCCAGTTTTGCATTTCCTCTTTTGACAGTTATGATCTTATTTTCGATGTAATTGTTACACATGATTTTTATTTAACTAAAGTTCATGTGTAGACCAACTTTTTTTCTATCTTCATTTAGTTAATCAAGCATTTGTTGGAGGTTGTGTAGGTTCTCTGCAAAAAGGACAATGTTGTCTGCAAATCTGAGGTTTTGTAATTATGTATTTCACTGCTATGAATTATAAGCCAATCAAATAAGGACAAGATCAAGGTTAAATCATACAAAACAACGTCTGGTTGTAGTTCATAATTCATTCTATCTGGCAGTGGGTTGTTTATTGTGTGAAATTTAACTCTATGGGGGATGAAGACTTTAAATAACAATAAATAACCCAGAATTTAGAAAAAAAAATACAGAAATTTTTCTTTCTTGTTGGGCTGCTGTCAGCGATAATGATAGTGATTACATAACTGATAAATAGTATTTAATTGAACTTCATTGGTATTTGTTTTTATCTCCAGTCCTTTACATAATCTTTCAAACATAAAAACATGTAATTACTTCCTGAACACCTTGATATATTTATATACATTTTGGAAAATCATCATCAAGTTCATTAGAAATAAATTAATTTTAGCATAAATACATTCATTTTCATGTCTGAGGCCAGTCACAGTTCTCATGAAGTGTTCATTCACTTCTCTAGTAAAGAAGATTGTTTTTTGAGTGAGATATTTTCCTCTTTCAGTTGTAATGTCGGCCAGAATTGCTTTTCCAACGAGAATCAACCTGATGAAAGCATCTGTTAGGTTGGTCAGAGATTTTGGTAGCTAACAATAAAACTCAATATCATGTTTCTCTTTCATTACTCTCTTTGTGGACCTTCATAGAATGTTTCTCGCTTTCTTTGCAGCATTAACAATTTTTTAAAAATCTCATATTGATGACAATTGTCAAATCAACCCTATTTATTGTAGGAATCCTGCTTTGATCAAAGGAAATATTTGAAAGGTTTACTTAGGAATTCTTTAAACCAAGTAAAATGCTCTTAACAATTCAATAGAAATAATAACAAAAATATTTATACATAAAGGGTAAATCCAGTACCTAAAAATGTGACGGCACATTATGCATGAAATCACATTTTTGGTGACAATTGAAACTCATGTCAGGTTACCATGACAGTGGAATTTTCTGAGAATTAAGATGATAGCTACAATTTTTTAGAATATAGAAATTTAAATTCAACTTTTATGTTTAATGTACTGACACTTTTTTGGTACTAAATCTATCCATCATATATGACATGTAGGAACCTTTTCAAATGTTGAATTAGATTAAAAACTCCTTGACCAGAAATGTATTTATTCCAGATCTTAGTATTAGGTTGGTGCAGAAATGATTTTAGTTTTTTGTCATTAAATTTGAAGCATTATTTCTCTGATTAAAATAAAAGTTATTAATCGAAATAAGAACCTTCAAAATTTACACATTTTTGCTAACTAGCAACAAGTTCGTAGCATAGAATTCTGAGGTCCTGGAACCAATGAATTCTTCAAAAGTATTTAGAGCTGTTGCTTGGTTGCTCAAAACTTTCCCTTGCTGGGGATTATGAAAATACTTGAAGAAGTAGTAAAAGGTGGGGGAGAGGTCTGGTGAGTAAGCCATTTATGGTAGAATTTCCAAGCCTAGTCCATTCAATTTTTGAAGGGTCATATGCACAATATGCAAGCCTTTTTGCTTTTCATTCTGGGTCATTCGCATGACACACCAATTTCCAATTCAGAGCAAATGTCAAACAACTATTAGAGGGTCAATGTTTAGTTTTTCTGCAATCTCTTGTGATGTTCTGCATGAGTTTGCATTGTAAATGGCATTCAATCGGATGTTGTCAATAATATCCATGATCCTCCTGAGCTTCAAGATTCTCATCTCCATTTAAAATTATCTAAAACAAATACCTACACACTATTCAAGAACAGTTTGGTCCCAAAGTGACCATAGAGTCCATCAAATGCACTCTTTGACAAAACAAAAAAAACAACATGTTATAAGCTGATGCCTGCTGGTAAACACATGCTAATTTTCAAGGTTGTAAGCCCAAAGAATGTGACCATCAACACATGGAGACACACAGACAGACACACCCATTCAGATGAGCAAAGAGAGAAAAAATCAGTAGCTCACTTGATTGGTTGGTTAGACAGGCCATTTCTGGGTCTATGGTGATTCAATACTTTCATTTGTGCAAAATGATGAGTTATATTTCAGTGAATGTTTTTTTTTTATTGGGTTCTTATAATTGTGAACTTAACAAGCAGAGATGTCTTCATTTCCAGATCTTAGAAAAACTGAAAGAAAATAACTGGGTGGAGAGTTAACAAGGAAAAAAGCTTGTAAAAAGGAAAGAAAATTCCAGTTATCCATTAATTAACTTATTTGAGGATTTCTTTTTTCTAGATGATTTAGTTATTCATGCAATGGGAAAGATTACTGCAGTTGTGTCCTGAATAAAAGCTTCTTTTATTAGATATGATGGCCCTCCCTCCATTTCAGTTCGAAAGAATCAGAAACGATTCCGAGGCTTGCAATCTGCCAAGGGATGAATTTGCAGCAGGTGCAGTTTCTGGTCGCATTTTTTGCTGCACAAATAATTTTCATCTTTGGAAAATGAAAGAATCTCCATTTTCTCCTTTCCTTAACATCAGCTGGTAAGAAACGAGAAAGAACTAGGATTCCAAGGAAAATTATGAATCACCGCCATCTATTATGCTGCATTGGAGTTGATCAATTAAAAAATTGGAAAAAGGGGTGATCAGTGAACAAGTTATTTCTTTCACTTTTTTTGTACTTTAATCATTAGAAAGGTCGGTATTTAAAAAAAACAAACAAGCAGGCACTAATTTGTGACCAATTTAGCATGAAATTACATCACACTTTTAAACCCACTGAAAACTAATTTTGGAGGGGAATATTAGAAAAAAATAAAACAAAAAAACATTTTCCCTACTCTTTGAGAGGAGTGTGTGTGCAAAATTTCAAGTTTCAACAATGAACAGTTAGGGCTGAGCAAAGTCATGATAGACAGAGAGATATTTATAAATGATGGCGTTTGTGTGTTGTGCTTGTATAATCGTGTATGTGAATGTAGAGAGAGCTGCAGTAAAGTATTTTGTTATACATCTGTTCACTACTTTTCATTATAGAAAGAATTTGACAGGAAGACATAGTCCAATCATCTTAACAGACACCTATGGGCAGCCATAGGCCCGTCGGCCAGATTTGGCCATGGTAACATTTTTTTGTAGCCTGAGAACAATCGAAGCATTTATCTAAAATCTTATATGATATTTCCCAGAAAGTCAATTTTATAATTTATCTTGTGAAATTACTATTTTGGGGGCTCTCACCAATCAATGATATAATAATTGTATTTAATATATTTGTCTAAAGTAGAAATTGAGCACACTTTCTGTAATATAATCAATGTATCTGAAGTGGAGGTGTGGCCTAAATGAATATGAAAAATGTCCTATTGTGGCATGCAAGATCAAAAAGGTCATCCATGTCTGTTATAAGACTTGTAGAATGGAATGTATCCCACTGATATTGTGGATGAGAAGGATTTTTCATTAAAAAAAAATCGAAAATACTTAAAGTACAACTGACAGCCTGACAGGCATAATTTCCTCTGGTCTTGTGTGTGAAATCGAGGTATTCTGCTGTACCTAAAGTGAATTTGTTTTTTTTCAAAAAATTGTTGCAGTATTATAATTGAAAAGACTCTCTCTGCTGTCGTCGTTGAATGGTTTTCTGCTATAGCAACATATATAAATAACATTAAATGCTTACCTGTAAATACAATAAAATCTTCCTTCTTAATACTTTCTGCTGAAATGGGAGATATTTTATATGCTTGTGGTTCTTACATGCCATCAAATACAGTAATATATATATACCTGAAACAATGAAATAATAGAGACACATTCATCTTACGAAGATTACAGTAATTTTTGTTGACTTGAATAAAGGAGTAGAATTCAGAGAAATATTTCTTTTATGTAATTAATCTCAGTGGCATGGCACAAAATTTATAGTCACTTCATGGAAATGACCCTCTAATCATTCCATCTGATCGAAGTTGATAGAATTCCAGCCAAGAAAAGATGGCATAGGTTACATCATTTATTGTGTTTCCAGTTTGAGTTTTCAAAGTTTCATCTTAGATAGTTGAGATGGATAGAATAACTATAATAATAATCCCCATAACCCCACAAATGGCTCAATCAATCAGCCAAGTGGGCTACAGATTCTTCTAAGTGTCTGTATCTATCTATCTGTGTGTGTGTGTGTGTGTGGTTGCACATCAAACAAAGGGAGAGAAACCATTAGTTTTACCGGGAATTAATTGTGGTGTCAGTTGGTCTATCATGGCCCCCCTTACCAAAATTTTTGACTCAATGTCTCTCTTTTCTCATTGGTGGATTCTTCAAACAAAGATACCATGATAGGAAATTTTCAAGCTGTAGCAGCAATTGGACCAAGACACTGGGAGTGGACACATCTTTCACAAGCCAGCAGCACAGCTGGTAAGGGGAGAACTAGATGAGATAGTAAGCAGGTTAGTGTCCACATGGGATAGAAGACCAAGTGACCAATTATGAATGATGGTAGAGGTTATGCTCACAACTTTGTTGTGAAATTTTCCTTTTGATATCTCTATTTTCCTGCCTTATTTGAACACCTCATTTTTCTTCTTCAAATCTTTGTCCAGCTTTTTTTCAATTTTTTAAATAAATTTAGATAAAAGATCTATTTTTATATATGATATCAGAGAATTAGCTCTGGTACATGTGAGGGCTATGGTGATTCCTTTATGTAAAGTATGGGTATTTGTTTTAAATTTTGGGGGGAAGAGAGCAGGCTTCTTTTATCATGTTACTTCTGAGCACAAGAAGTTTTTCTTTTGCTCAGATAGAAGGGGAAGCAAAATGCGTTTTCTTCATGATAATATGAGAAAAATATTGTTTTGATTTAACAGAATGGAGAAAACTTGGGTTGAAGGTTCCTCCTACCCCCAATTTATACTGTTTTGCTTTGCTTGGAGTTGAAAAAAAACGAGAATCATAAGTTTAACAATGTATCTACCATCAGTGGTAGCAGTAGCTGAAAGATGAAGAAGAGGTGTAAGAGGAGATGGAAGGGTAAGAAGTCTTTCCATAATTTTCAATTGATTCTCATACTTGTAAAATATTGCGATATGAAATATTCTGCAAGTATTGTTTTGAATAAAAATCGCAAATGGTCATTTTCAGTGTTTCGGGGTAATTTTGGGCTTTTTCTATCGTGACATTATCAGAGCTGGTAAAAAAAAAAATGATTTCTTTTAATGATGTCATACCCTTTAATGACATCACACCTCTTCCTTCCACCCTGTTGTTTAACGTAAGAGAGACCAACAGACGGAACAAATAACATCTAATATAGATGTGTGGACACTTCTAGAAACTTTAGAAAATAAATTTGTGTTTGCATAGATAGAATAACCAACAACAGAGGGATTTACTGTCAGCAAATGAACAACGGCTGGCAAAATATAGGATCAAATACAATTAAGACCCATGGAAATTCCATGGTGCATCTTTCCAATTTATCAATCTATGAATGAATCCTTCAAACATATTATTTACAATGAATTCACAATCTTCAGGAAAAAACATTTAAATTACCCTTAAATTTAAGATCTTAATGGTAGAAAATATTTTTTGCTTTCTCTTACCAACTATATCAAATATTTACATTCTGCAATCGTTAAAATTGTCCATGTGTAAATACTGGTTGGGATATGTATATCTCAATTATGTTTAAAGTTTGATCATGGGTCTTATTTGTTTTCTTTAAATAAATAGCAAAATTTTTCCATCTCAATTGAATCAATAATATATACGTAGTAATTTGGGATATATAAATATTTTTGGTAAAATAAAAAACCATGAAGGTATGAACCAGCCCATTAGAGTATCTTTTAGGGTGTAATCAGCACAAAATTTGAATGTGGTTTGTTGTAAAAAAGCAAAGAAAAGGTAACCAGTCCTTATGGATGCCTACCAACATTTGCTTTTGATACACAGGTTCTCATAAGACCATCAAAGTTAATGATCATTACCAGATGGGTAAATGTAATACTAGGTACCATACAGAAACAAGATTATTCTACAGTTGTCCCTGTCTATGCTCTGCTGTCAATAAACAGAACATCTTGCCAAGCTAGGACCTGACTCTGTACCCAGTCATTTCTCAAGAACCCACTGCTCTATAAAAGCCACCTGATAGACTGGTTGGGATCATTATCATCACAATTGCTTTATTTGTTCAAGCTGAACTTGAGTGATGCAAAATCTGCTGAAAAATAGCTTCTAATTTATAGAGAATAGAGAGACGTCATAGGAGAAGTGCTATAAAATTTCTCATTAAAAGAGAAGACACTTGAAAATATTTATTCTTATGGATGAATTGAAATGTGCAAAGTGCAGCAAGTATTAAACAATATTTGTTTTTTAAAAATTGATTGATCTGACAAGAAAACATTTCTCTAGCTTTTAGATTCGATAGGTTTTTCTTACTTTTGATAATAATACATAAGAAACAGTGTTGAGGTTTTCTTAAAAAGGTACAAAGAATCTGATTGGGAGAGGAGTTACAAGTTTGTTTTGCTCGGGAACAAATCTCATTTATTGTAAGAGAGCATATCTCTTTGTAATTGTTGAACTCAGCCAACTTTAGTCTGAGACTGCATTTCCAGATAAGTCAGCAAAGATTAGCCTCATTCTCAATTGGTTTTGGAAACAGCACATTAATCATAAATGAAACAGTTACCAATTTTTTTTCATGCAGGTAATGATCTAAATAAAAATTGACACAAATGTTTTGGACTTATCTAGCAGTTTGTGTCATATCATTATATATATCCTAAATAACATGATTATTGCAGTGAAGTACAAACAATTGGTTATAGTCCCCGCTTTTCAAAACAAATGGGATCTTGTTTTTGAAGGGTGAGCTTGCAGTGTCAAAAGCTTGCCAACCTCGGTTGATTCTCTTTTTGATTTTTTCTTCTTTTGAGTATTTCATGGAGATTTGTAGTTCAAGGTAGACATAGTGGTCTGCTGTCTTCATGCTTTTCCATTTTGATTGTTTTATCTTTGTCTTCAACATATTTTTTGCACATGACTTTGATTTCACTGACGTTCATGTGAAGTTCCCTGCTTTCTCTGTTCAGTTTGTCAAACAGTATCAAAAGTTCATCAAGGTTTTCAGCAAGGACGATGATGTTGTCAGGAAATCTTAGATTACTTGGGTATTCACCATTAGTTTTAATTCCTTTATTTGTGCCATTTTGAGGATAGCTGTTAAAAGTTTGGGTAAGCTTTGTCTCAATCCTTTTTGAACTGAAAGGGCTCTGAAATGTGTCCTCCCAATAATCACCGATGGAGCTAAAACCTGGAACCAGACCCAGAAACTGACACTCAAATTAAGAACCATGCAATATGCACAGGAGAAGATCATGCTTAATATCACAAGATAGCACAATGTATTAGAGAAAAACAGGAGTCGGATATATCAAAGTATCCATGAGAAAAAAATGGCAATGGGCTGTTCATGTTTCAAGAATGTCAAACATCACAACTTACCATTTGGATTATTAGAGATCATATGCAATACTGTGGCCAGCAGAAAGTAAGATGATGCGATAATTTAGACAGATTCAAGAGATACTGGCTGCGTAACATCCATGATTAAGAGATCTGGCAAGTCTGGGGGAGGTCCATATAACGGATATTAAAAGATTGATGATGATGATGATGGTGAAAGCCGTCAATTACACTTGTCCTTAAAATATTTTTTCCTTGAACTTTTCCTGAATATTTATAGGATGCAAAATTTGCGACCCTTTTTTAAGTTACAATTTTGAGACACTAATCTGTTCATTCATTCAAAAGTTTTTTGCTTTTTTAAAGAAATTGCATCAAGTGAGTGTGAGTAAATACTAACTGAAATTTACACGCTGAACATAAAAAGACAGAAGAAAATGAATACCAATGATCAAAGAAATCCTGGCTAAGATGGATTGTAATTCTTTTTTCCTCTTCGTAATCTGAAGACCAGCCAATGCAAAGCCTGGGGATCAGAGATTTTCCAAGGAAGGAAGATTTCTATCAACTTTTCTATCTATTTTTTCTCTGACATTGTAAGGATTTATCGGTAGTTGCCAATACTTTCAGAAGCTTACTGCAGGCAAGATTCTCATTATTGACTGCCTGCTGTGACAGCTTGTGTCTAAAACTTGCTTCAGTTCAAAATGTTCCGATGAAATCTGTTTTATTAGCTCTGCTCTGAAAAATCATTTTTGATCAGATTTGCAAAAGATTTCAATTGGCTTTAGCATTTGGAGAAATTCTGCGGAAAATGGTAAAAGAAGGTGATCATAAGGTAAATTACAACCTTTGCTATTTAGGCTGTATATATGTTTATTGTGTAGATGTTAAGTAATCAGGTGGTGATTTGATGGTATGGCAAGCGGAAAATTCAAGGAAACAAGTTTGGCACCACAAAAATTTTTATTATTGCAAAGACACGCTCGATGCATTTTGCTGGTTCTGCTTTTTAAAAAGCAGGCAAAACCAGCACAATATATCCATCTTATCCTTGCAATAATAAAAATTTTTGAGATGCAAAACTTGTTTTCTCAAATATTTTCCCTTTCCACATTTGTTTATAGCCAAAACTTAAATCTTGAAACAGAATAAGAGTTTAAGCAAGACAATGATTGACATTAGAGTGACAACTATCAGAAGTCCTGTCGATAGAACAATATTTAAATGATAAAAATTAGTGTTTTTGAACTTGTTCATGCTTCTTTGAAGTGCTTACAAGGATCTCAACCAAATATTGTGCATTTTCATCACATTGTAACTGTTTTGGCAGAAATCAAGCATCGATACTCATTTCAATTTGTGATCTCTACTTTAATTTTGAAAAATGTGACTGAAATCTTTTTTTGTGGATGATTCATGAAAATCGATATGTTCCTTTTTATTTTTTGTAATTACTGAATAAATTCAACTAACATCCTTTTGTGTATTAAGAAAAATTATTTTCAAACTTTACGAATATTCTTAAAATAACAATAAAAGTGCTCAAGCACCATTCTATTTGTAGAAATATCAGCTCATATAATTTAATCTTGAACTCACAATAGAAATTCTCTGTTGTTAAGGGTAGATACAAGTTCTGATTCAAATGTATCTACATTGGAGCAACCTGCTATGATTTTTCTGGATCAGTTCAGATTTACAGAATATTTCCTTATTTTAACAATTCTAATTAAATAGCTTTTAAAAGTGCAGATATATAAGCTATTTTAATGTGAAGAAAAATTTACAATTTATATATAAAAACACAAGATCAAATAATCATATTTATACAATATCTAAGTAATTGAATATTGGTGTTAACACTTCAGTAATCTTTTCAACAATCCTACGACTCTGTCCCTAAAGAAGAATTTTCTGATATTCAATCTACTCTTATTCACTTCAACCATATATGTATGATCTCTCAGTCCCTTCTTCTCCCTTTTGGTAAAAAATACATTGAGATCTACTAATTCTATACCACATATAGTTTTAAACATTTCTATCAAGTTTCTTCTCTCCCTCTTTTCTAGGAAAAAAAATGATGTGAATCCTAATTCCTTTAATCTATCTTCATATCTCATACTTTCTAATTCTGACATTAACTTAGTTGCTCATCACTGGACATTTTTGAAAAGATATTTATCTTTCTTCAAGTCTAATACACAGTATTCAAGGTGTTAATCAATTTTTCCCAAAATAATTAAAACTAAGAAATAGAGGTTTCAGTAATTCCATCATAATTTACTTTCCTGCTTTTTGAGCCACTGATTCATTTTAGATCAGGTCGACTGGAACCCAAAAGGCGTCATTCCTTTATTTTCACCTCCACATATTTTTTAGCAATTTGACTTTTAAAACACAATGGAGTAATTCAATACTTTCTTTCACCTTTGGAAACATCTATTTTCTCATACAATAATAATGTTTAAGCTGTTAGCATCTCGTGCTTTTGTAGTGGAATATCTATTGTTAGATGAATCCCAAACTTATTCAGCTTAGCGTAATGGAGATCAGTATTTATTTTATTGAATTCCTACAAATGATATTTTCCATGGATATGAAATAGGAGATGTTCTTCAATAGAATTAAAATCTTCTGCTTTGGATACGCGATTTCTTCTATTGTCAAGTTTTTATTATAAAATATGATTTTTTTTTCTTTTCTTTGGATCGGATTAGGATCAGTTTTAGTGGTTTTCTTTCAATTTTCTTCGTCTTGGACACAAAATTGTCTATCTGTGCTTGAATCCTGATTTATTGGTTATATTTAGTGATGGGATTCAAAATTTACAAGAACCGGTTTCCTCTCTCTTTACATCCCTAAATTTTTTGTCTATAGAGTTAGGAACCGGTTTCCTCTTTCTCTCGGGCCTGTATACACTACTGGGGCAAATCCATGTGCACTCGTAAGCAGGCTGACACAACCCCTTGGCAGACCCTCTTAGTCCTCCTCTAACCTTGATGAAAGCACAAAAAAATTACACGCAAGAAAATTTGACAACCTTTGTGCTGTAACACTGTAACAAACACATAAATAAACAAACACATACGCATAAAAAAAAAGATAGAACCCTTCAGCATCTTTGATGGGTATGGTTGTTCAATTTCAGTAAGAGAAAAAATGTGAAATCTCAGCTGTGATATGGTCAAGTGCACTAAACGTGTGTTGCTTTCAATGGAAGACAATTTGAGAGGAAATGTAAATAATTATACAAAAAGGATCAGTGGAATATAACTCCAGATCATAAGTCTAATGATATGAACCACTCTGCTACTGATTCATAAAATAGAAAGCCATGAGTGTACATGTAAATTGAAAATTAGGTAGACGCATCAGAATATGCTGATTTTGAACGTTGGGGGCGAGGCCACATGCTGGAATAGTGATTAATTAATGGTTACATAATTTTTGCTGTGCTACTGATCAGAGCTGCCAACGCAAGAAATATTTTCCTCTAGTCTGACTGCCAAAAAACACTGAAGTATGCTGAATAAAAAGAGCTAAAAATGGCAAAAATTGCCACAACACACCAAAATATGGTCGGAAATTGACCAAAAATTCAGTAACTTTTGCACTGCCATTAGAAGAAACGCTCTATATTTAGCATGATAAGCGCTGAATTGGCTATACTGCTACCAATATACAGAGATAGAAAGCAATTAGCTTGCCTAAGTCTATAATTAATTACTATCTGAAAAAAAAAAGGTGTCTTCCAGATAGTCTTAGAAATGATCCAAACTTTTCGAAATTATTGGCAGAAAATTGACACTGAAAGATGCAAAGATCTGAATGCAGGAACTGAAGAGAGATTTTGCAACGAATGCTGCAGGTGTTGGAATTACGAAAGGGGAAGAAAAGATCCCGTGTGAAAGGCAGTGTTTTCTTTGCATGAGAATATCCACCCACTTTGATTCATAAGCAGTGCATGTCAGTGTCTCTGAGCGCCAGATGTGTGCAGGCTGCACAAATGTTCGATGCAATGGGCTGTTCATCTGTGAGATTGTTGAGTAAAATGTGTCTGTAACTTGACTAAAGACAAGCACTGAAGCAAAAGTGAATCCAAGTTCAATGGGTAAAGTATCTAATCAGAATCAGATTGAGCTGTGAGCAATAACACGGCTGATACATCCCTGGAAGCTGATCTCTAAATATTACCGAGTGAAAAGATGCCATGCTACATCACACTGTATCTCAGTCATAGGATAACATGCAATCTGAAATCATTTCATGTCACCTTAAACATTCCATGCTACACACCATGCTAGCTGTTCTGTTATCATTATGGTTGTGTATTGGTTCCTTGTTGTGCAAAAGAAAGGCGAATGTTTGATGTCGACTTAAATACTTCTCTCATGGAAAATTCTTTAGCAAAAGTTTCTATCATCAAAGGAGTACCATTTTTAGTTCTCTCTGAGCGTGTACACACATTTTGCAACTTGTGCACAAAGAAATTGATGTACACGCAAAAGGTTAGATAAGGTCACTTATGTGGAAAAAAGGAGTAATTAATAAAGTATAATGATGATATACTATCCAATAACCTTAGTCCTAGAAATGGCCTGCCTGACCAACCAGCCAAGTAAGCTACAGATTCTTCTCTCTTTGTGTATGTGTGTGTGTGTTCGGGCATATCTATCAGAGCTACAACATAGAAAATTTGCATGATTACACACCACTAGGCACCATCAGAAAAAAATTTTTTTTGTTTCTTCAAAAAAGTAATTTCAGACCAATAATGCCCACGTCTTGAGATGGTACTTTTATTAAATCAGTTTTTGACAAAAGATCTATTTTTTTCTGGTAACTTTAGATAAAAGATCTATTTTATTGAAATAATTAGTTACTGGTACACGCTTGGACTATGGTGATTCATTAATGTAAGGTATTGATATTGTTATTACTATACTTATAGAAAATAATCTCTCTTTTTCTCTGTTTCTGATAACTAGTTAATTGCTTTATCAAACATCTTATTTTACCACTCCGTTCCAGTTCGTAAAGAATGACCACAGCCATATTAGGTGAACAATGTTCATACAATAAAGCTTACAAAAATATGTTTCAAATTAAGCAACTGGACAGATTGTTAAGCAATGTCGTTATTGGATGTATTTCAATTAAACTATTTCTAGCAAATTTATTGATAATAACCTATGAATTGATTGGTGTTATTGAATCATCGTAGCCCAACAAATGGCTCAACCAACCAGTCAAGTGGGATACAGATTCTTTTCTCTGAGTGCTGGTATCTTTATGTGTGTGTGCGTGCATGTGTGTTTGTGTGTGTGTGTGTGTGTGTGTGTGTGTGTGTTTATATGTGTTTGTGTGTGTCACATTTTAGGTTACAACCTTACAAACATGCATAAATACACTATAAGGCAGTATCTAAAAACGTTCTTTTTCTGATGAAATACATATTTTTTAGATAATTTTAGATATTTGTTTAGATAATTAGTTCTGGTATATGTGTGGGCTATGGTCATTCATTTATGTGAGGTGTAGATATTGTTTTATTGATTTGTCTCTGCTTTACATCACATAAAAATCAGAAATACTCATTAAAGTTTTATTTAATGGAAGATCAAACTCAAAAAAGTAGTTCAAAGCATTGAATGAAATTTTGACTAAATACATTGCTTCATTGAATACAATCATAGCTGTATTGTATTGAAATCTGCCAAGATAGTTTTATTAGTCATAAGAGATAGACTATGCCAAAAATATCTTGAAACAATTTCAAGTTTACATTTGCATAAGCATTTAGTGCACTCACACACACACACACACACACACACACACATACTCTCACACATACACATATGTATATATGTATATTGTTATTTTTTTGAGGTTTGAGTAATCTATGCATGAAAAGTGCTCGGTATTGAGGATAGAGCATATGTAAATAGGTGTACATAGATAATTCAGTTCTTTGCAGTGATTTTGAATTTCATGCCAGGGGTGAAGTTCTAACAATTGTACCACTGAAAACTTAATTTTCTGTGTGCATACACAAACATACATGCACACACACACACACATATGTATGCATCTATCTATCTATCTATCTATCTATCTATCTATCTATATATATATATATATATATATATATATATATATATATATATATATATATATATATATATATATATGTATATTTAATATCAAATATACTACTTCATTCGAAAATGATTTTGATAAAAAATTTAATAAATAAGGCAGCTGAATTTTTATAATCGATTTTTTTCATTAAAGCAAAATAAATGGTTGAACCTAGTAATGCATGTTGGATGATATCTCTCCTAAATTTTTATATATATATTTAATGATAGCACCACCGGCATAAAATTTGGAGTCACTGAAAAGAACTGAATTTTCTATGTGCACTTTATGTACATATATAGGAGAAAATTTCTCAAAATATAATCTTTGTGCACACAGATTACTAAAAGTTAGAGGGAAATATTGGTACCATTCAAATATGATCTCAAACAAGACTAAATCAATGAAAATTAGAAAGTTTATGCATTGTAATGGTTTAAAATTCATTTCTTTACAACCTTGATTCTCTAAGAGAAAAACAAATTTTCCTTTCAAATTTAAATGCATTAAAACCATTAGACCCTACAAGTATCTGGAAATTTGTTAGTTTTGGGGAAAAAAAAATTCATCTTTTATGAAGGGGATTGTATTCACTTAGTTACAATCAAGAGGAAGTGAGCACTTACTTTACGCCATCATCAAAGAGTTTCAGCTGACATCTCTCCTTCCGGTACTTCCTGTCAATGTTGCCAATTTAGATTCATATCTGTTGACCAAGTCAAAAAGAAAATATTTTTGTCTGTAATTTTGTGTGCTTTTAATCCATTTGAACCTTAGATCTTGCTGGGATTTTATTTCATTTTTTGACAAAAAGATATCTTTCTAGGTTTTACGAGATGAGTTTCTATTTATAATGTAACTTTAATGCTCTCTGCACATCCATGGTCAGACATACGTTTACTTTCTACTCTAACTAGTAGTTTTGCATACTTGTAAAATTTTAAAAATCCACAAAGTATAAATACTTATCCATAATCTAAAATTAATTCAAAATTAAATCATCAACTTTTAAAGATCCAGGAAATTTTCAGGCTAGTTGCTCCCCTCCTTAATTCAAATTTTGAATGGTATATACTTCAATCCCTGGAAGTTTAAGTGTGTATGATTTTATTTTGGTTAAATTGAACAATGGTAGCCATCAAAGATGGTGAACAGTTCTATCATTTTTTTTATATGCATGTATGTTCATGTGTTTTTTTATGTGTTAGTGTGTTCTAGCACCCCAGGCCATACTGTTTTGTCTACCAACTTGAAAATTGATATCGGAACTCCACTAGTCTTCTTCTTTAAATACCTGTCTTGATTTTTGTGAAAAAAAACATTTTTGACCTTTCCGGGCCTAATTCTGATGGTTTTATTAATGATGTCTAGATTCTCCAAGATGACAAAGCTAATAAAAACAACTATAGGGGTTTAAAATAAGTCTGTTGTGACAAAACAATGAAGATTACATGATAGAAACTACAAAGACTTTATGTCTGATCACACATTAAAGCAGTCTGAGTTGAGATGAGACCTAATGAAAACTTGAAATCAGAAAGATTAGAAATAAAAAATCTAATAAAATAGTTATAGGTTCCTTTGTGCCAATCCATACATAAATTACACCATCATTCTGGATAGGTATATTATAGTGTAAGAATATAAATGATGAAATGATGATGAGAGGCATAATGGGGATGTAGAGTTATTACGGCTCCATAAAAAAGGTCTTTTAGCTATCGACTGGGCTGAATACCTTTTTTTGGATGAGAAGACGGTGGTTTTAATCAGATCAGGACCTGGTGTGTGTATGGTGCGAGTCAAATTATATCATATCTATCATCGTCCTTTATTCAAAGAAACCGGACAATTAATCGAATACTTGAAAATATGATATATTTTGAAATGGATGATAATTGAAATCAATGTAAAATAAGTTATTAAAATTTCTTTCCAGTAACCATATATTTTATTAATTAAGAAAAAGCTCCAGTCTGTTCTCCACACAACCTGCTTTGGTTTGTCTGCTGAATTTTTGACCACAAAGTATAATAAATTATTGAAGAAATCTAAGTTAGTTATAAATGCGCTGTCATCTATAATGTATATATAATTTTGAGATGCTCTGTATATGTGGATATTGTGCTGATAGTTTGTTGATCTGTTGTGTTGTAGGAATGTTGCTCTCTATCCTTCATTAATGCCTGGTGATGGAATTTCCACTTGGCAGAAAAAGCCAAATGAATCAGGAACATTAAAAACTTTTTAAAACTGTGGTATTTATTTCAAAAGAGCATTTACTTGCATGTGGACTTCACACAAAGAGAAAGAAAGTAAGGCTCTGATTGGTAAAAACTCGTATCAGGGGAAAAATAGGAGTCTGAGAGATCAAAGAATCAATTAGGAAACTAAAATGGCAATGGGCTGGTCATGTTGCAAAAATGGCAGACAACCGAAGGCCATCACGACTCACAATGTGGATCCCCAGAGATTGAATGATAAACTGAGGCCAATAGAATATGAGATA
Organism: Thysanoteuthis rhombus; assembly: GCA_963457665.1. Lineage (NCBI taxonomy): Eukaryota > Metazoa > Mollusca > Cephalopoda > Oegopsida > Thysanoteuthidae > Thysanoteuthis > Thysanoteuthis major. Next base: position 59,044,369 of record OY735212.1, on the reverse strand, counting down.
GCAAGACAAACTGGACAGGTTCAGAAAAGTATTGGCTCCACGACACGCATGATAGAGTGATATAACAAATCCTGGGGATGGTGTATATCCAATGACGGATGATAAAAGACTGATGATGATGATGATGATGATGATGATGAGCAAAGGTTTCTGCTTAGTTGCACCTTCCACATGTAGGGATCCCTGAGCCTTCCCCCCAGCTTAGCCAAAGCTACCTGCGGCATCTCATGGCATCTGGTCACTATCTGCTTGGTTGCTCTTATGTATTTACAAAGACCTCTTGGATGAGGTAAGAGGTGTATGGATAATTTTAATAACCAATAACACTTTCCTCCATAGTGGAAAATTTCCAAATGTTTCAGGGATTCTGTTTTCATGGCATGGCTTGCGTTTTGATCAAACGTTAACCCGAGGGGTCAATCTTCTGTTGATCCCAGGGGTCAGGGTTCTGAGACCACAATAGGGTTTTAGGTTGAGTTAACTTTGCATACTCAGAAACCTGCTGGGTTGCAACAACCTGAATCTGCGATGAGTACCTACAGTTCCAAAATGTTTTATGTCTAGCTATTATGGACCTTCGAGATCACTCATAAAAAATCATTTTGAATTAAAGAAGTATTTTTTTTTAATCAATTATAAATACATATAAATACACCCACACATTGTATATGTATTATCACAGATGAAGCTTGGGATAGTCATGTCGAACACTTTATTCCTTTGTATTGGTCTTTGTTTAGTTGATGCTTCGTACTCGATTGCTACTTTGCAGATCTGAGACCCTGATGTTATGCAATGAGAAATTGGCACTGCTAAGTGACCCTTTTTGCTCTAGACTTGTTACAAAAAATGTAGCCGTGCAGTCCATTGACCTCTGAGATCATAGAATGAAACAATCAACAAAAGATGAATAGCCATATGCTAGTTTCTTCCTTGACTGAGACTAAATGTTTTTGTTCCTACAGAGAAAGATTCTCTTGTTAGAATTCACAATGGATACTATTATACACTACGCAAAAATATAAAGTGCTCAAATATCAGACCTATGAGGAACCATCAGTCAAAACTGTCAGCATTGGTTTTTTCAGTTTTTAAGTCAGTCCTGCAGGCTGGCTAGCTATGTATGTATCAACCATATCATCATCATTATCATCAGTCTTTCATCGTCCATCATTGGACATAGACCTTCCCCAGGATTCACCACAATTCTCTATCATGTGCATCGGATAGCCAGTATTCAAGCATCTGCTGCTTATTATGTTTGAAAAAAAAAAAACAATGGCTTTTAGAAGGAGGGGGTCAGGGTTCAATTTACAATGATAATTTCTGCTAAGTTGATCTTTTGTTTGTGGTCACTTATTTTTTGATTATTCAGACGTTCTTTTAGTGATCTCTGATCAAACAAAGAATGAGAGAAATAATTGATTCATTGATCACCCCTTTCTCAAATTCTTTTAATTGATCGCTCCTAATATGTTGCCAAAAGACATTGGTCATGTGACGGGTTCTATGAAGTGATTAACCAGACCTGCATGTATTTCCATTATTCTGTTGCTCCACCTTGACCGTTATACTCTCACACCTTTATTTACATTAATGATGATGCCTGGAAGAGTCAGGTAGAACACATTTTATTCCTTCACATCAGTCTATGCTTAAATGATACTTGATTGTCAATTAATACTTTGGGGTTCAGAGATCCATCTTTGATTTCCTTGCATCTATCCACCTGGTCAATTGATTGACCAACTGATATCAAGTAAATATATCAAGTGATATTCAACAATACATTTCTGACTCATTTATCCCATAGCATTCAACTTCGCTTAGAACTCTTACGCAAACTCAACTAATTCATTACTCTGAAAATATGGCATGAAAAATATAAAAACATCCTTAAAACACCTCAGTCATTCAGTCATTCATTTGTTCTTAAGTTAAGATTGTTGTCAATATAGAATTGTAATATGTTAATTTGGTTCTTTATAAAAAAAAATGCAGTTGATATCCGTACCTCATATAAATGAATCACAGTAGCTTGTGCATGTACCAGAAATTTAAAAAAGAAATAACTCAGAATCTATAGAAAAAAATATATATATACAAAGAATTATCTTTAAAATATAGATTTTTCTTCTAAAATTATCAGAAAAAATAAATCTTTTATCTGGAATTATAAGGAAAAATTGATCTTTTATCTAAAATCATCTAAAAAAATTGATCTGAATTGAAAATTGAAAATACCAGGTGAAGATTTGAACATTGGTGGTTCAAAATAGAGACCCCAAGAAACATTTAAAAAAAAAAAACAAACTTTTCTAGATGGTGTGTATTGGTATACTCATGCAAATTTTCAAGGTTGCTACCCCCAAAATGTGCCCCGGAGTGCCCAGGGACACACACACACACACACCACTGGGATTCATCAATTTGGGGGGGGGGGCAGATAAAACCCAGTTTAGAACAAGGGTGTTTATCTAAAGTATTTTATGAAACTCTAGGTTACTTCAAAACTCTTGTCAGATTAGCATGTTAACCAATAAACCACTACTAACGCTCTGTGATGAACAAATCCCATTTAGGTCTCATAACATTTATACAGAAATACCATGATTACATTTCTCAACAGTTCCACCTTATTTTAATAATGACTGGTGTTTCTGTCTTTAACACTGCAACTAAAACTTGCATCTCACTTGTTAGTTAATTCCAGGTTTCTATTGAAGTAAAATAATGTAGAAGAGATTATTGAGTGCAATATCTTTGACTGTCATGAATGACTCGTGTTGATAGCTATCTCTCAGGTGCATTTTTGAAATTTTTTCCAACTGAGAATTGTGAAGACCATCAATTGCTGTGAATCAGTTGTGTAACTGTCTAAATATTTTAATAAAATTTACTTAAAAAGGAGAATAATGAACTGAGAATTGAGTGCAAATTTCAATTAAGATAACTGCATTAACAATTATATTCATACGAGTCCATATTTCAGCCAATCCCGTCTTTTCAATAAATGTTTGACTACAACAGTTCAAATGAAGTTTGCTTTGTGATCTGTGTCAGTTATACGTATGGGCTTAGTTGGCTGCAGCCCAGGGCCTCATAATCTAAAGGGGCTTCGGCCTGTTGCAAAAAAAATTTACTATTAATTCTATTTCATTTGTAACAATAAAAATCAGTGGTGTATATCCAGTTTTACGGCAATTTTTACAAGAACAAAAAAAAAATTACTAAAACATAACAAAAACGGAAATTATTTTTAAAAATATTGTATTAAGCCATTTTCACAACAAAGCACTAAAAGGAGTAAATACATCATTACATATCATTCTGTACAAAAAATGTTTGAATTTTTCTACACCTCCCAATAATCTTTAGGTGTCCCTTGGGTGTCCTGACCCCAAGTTGGGGGGCCTTGTCCTAGTCTAGGGCCTCCAGTAGAGCTAATCCTGTACTGCTCGCTCATAATAAAACACAGCATAGCAGAATGTTTGGAAGAGTTAAACAAAACCCAATATATGGAATTATGCAATATTGACTGAAGCCAAACTAGGATATGGCTGGATTTCCAGATGAAGCCTTTGTATGTTCAAATATATGATCATCATTTTTCATGTTTAGGCAAACCTGACAGAATTAACTCCAAAACTGCCTCGTATGAACATTTGTGGGTATAGCTCAGTGGTAAAACATAGTGTTTCATAAGCTTTTTCTTGCCGTCAAATACAGTGCTGTATGGTGTTGTGTATCTTGGGTGTGCTATGTGCAATCGATGCATGAACATGCAAAAATATCTTAGTGTCTATAGAAAGCAATGGACATTTTGGGCCTTTTATGGTACAATATAGGAGATGTTGACCTGATAGTAAATTGTCAAGTTTCACACCCTTACTCATTCGATGTTACAAATGGTTAATAAATGGAAAGAAATAAAAGAATTAATTCATCATCATCATCATCAGTCTTTTAACATCCGTTATTGGACATAGACCTACCCCAGGATTCTCCACAATTCCCTATCATGGGCATCGCGGAGCCAGTATTTCCTGAATCTGTCCAGTTCATCTCTCCATCTTCTGTTGTGTGGGCCTCGGTTTCTTATGTGATCTCTGGGGATCCATGTTGTGAGATGTGATGTCCATCGGTTATCTTTCATTCTAGCAACATGGCCTGCCCATTGCCATTTGAGTTTTTTAATAGTTTCTATAATGTCACGAACACCTGTTTTCTTCCCATGCAATGAGCACATGAAAGAATTATGCTGGGCCGCACATGGAGAGACCATAAGACAACACAGAAAATCCGAGAAAGGACAAGAGTCAGGGACATCATAGAATCCATTAAAAATCTCAAATGGTGGTGGGCTGGCCATGTTACAAGAACGGCAGACAACCGATCGACATCACGACTTACGACATGGATCCCCCAAGATCATATACACAACCGAGGCCGGCGGAATATTAGATGGAGAGATGAGCTAGACAAGTTCAGGAACTACTAGCTCCGCGATGCCCATGATAGAGAAGTGTGGCAAATGCTGGAGAAGGTCTATGTCCAACAACGGACGTTAAAAGACTGATGATGATGATGATGATGATGATGACGACGACGACGACGACGACGACGACGACCAGTAAGTATAGATATCAATTAATTGCAATCGTCATTTTTAAAAGATATCTTGTGAGAAAATATGTTTATTCAGGATTGGGATTTTTAGTAAAAGTAATATCTAGTTGAATTCATTTTTTTACGAAAAAATTACTCGACTGGTGTTCAAGTTAACTCTTGTTTTATCAAGAGATTCTTCTCTCTTTGCTTGTCTGTGTGTGTAAGTGTGTGGTCTAAAGCCTCAAAAGCTTGCATGAGAACACTACTTTGCACCATTTAAAAACATTAAAAATGCTTTTTGAGACTCTACGGTCATTTTGGACCAACAATATCAAAATCTTATGCTTTTCAAGATGAATTCAAGATGAAAGATTTTTTTTCTTAGATAATTTTTTATAATTCTTTAGATAATAATTTCTTGTTCACACACAGTGAGAGTGAAGTCCTTGAAGATATTTTTTCAAAATTCATTTTCAAGGTAGCTTTTCGTTTTTCCATTCACTTCTTCTCAAGAAGAATCTGTATCATGTCAAAATATGGGGCACTGACAGCTGGCCAAGTCAGAAGTTGTCTGTGCCAAGTTAACGATACTCAATATGTCAGAGGTCCGTACAAAGAAAGCGAAACAGAAGAGAGTTTATCTATTCAGATCTACTTTAACCAAAGGACAGTTGCCAATTTAGCACTTTTCACGCTAAATTTAGCGTATTTCTACTTTTGGCAGTGCTAAAATATTCAGCCAATTTTTTTAAGAGAATAGTCAAGTGAATACTTGGGTAGACCACTATCCCATAAGTACTTTACTCCATAGGCAGTAATAGGAGTCAAAAGACTGTTATATCTATTTTTGATCTTGACAGGGACCAACACATTCTATAGGATATGCAAATTAGCCCTGATAAAGATTGTTGCTCAACTTGTTCATTGCTTCCTGTCTGAACTTTTTAGATGAGGGATTATCAATCTGTATAAGTCTTTTCAGACTGTTGTCCTAATCTTGGTTCATTTCTTGAAAACAATGTTTCATCCATTGTACCCTTTGGCCATCTTCATGAAGACAGTCAGAGGGTACAACGTCCGGAACATTGTCTTCAAAAAATAGACCAAATTGAGGTCAACAGTTAGAAAAAGAACATTATATAATTGTTTTTTTTTTTCAATTCAAAGGCATCTGGGAACTCTTTCTTTAAGGGTGAGGGACAAAAGGCTTGAGTTTCCTAAACTTTCACATTGTTCTACTCAAATTACACTGATTTGCCAAAAATCCAACATATCTTTTGAAAAATCAGAGGTGGGGCACTCGCTCTTTCTGCCAAATGTCTTGTACCCACAGAGTTTCAATTTACAATTGTGGTACAATGATTTTCTATACATCTTTTGTGATACCAAGTCAGAATGTTGTGAGGAAAGAACTTAAAGCAAAGAATGCTAATAGGTATAATGTCAATTTATTAACAAGGATAGATGCAAGCTTTTAAAAAAATGTTTTGGTGATGACCAAGATACCAAATTGTTGAAGGTAACAACCAGAAGTAAAAACCAACAAAAGAATGAATATCAGGATAACCTTTCTCTTCCAAAAATTTCCATGTGGTAGTTGGGTCTTTTAGATCTATTCTCAGTTGTGCACTATATCAAGGATCCGTGACCATTGTCTCGGGAACTTGGTTTGAAAGCATTTTTTTGGTTTTTGTGCCTCAGAGGGAACCTTTTCATTAAAGCTGCAATTTTGCTAATTCTAGGTCTGACGAATGTTAAATATGATGGTTCAGCACAGCATACAAAGAGAGACATATAGAGCTTCCAAAAAGTATAACTCTGCAAAGTATCTATCAGACACAATAATGAAGTTAGAAGCTATTGATTTTTATATAGTACAGTACTTTTTTGAGACTTTGATAGTGTTATGTAGGTTCAAGAATGAATTTCACTGACAAACTAAGAATCATTCTTCTAGATATTCCAGAAACCTTTTTGCAATTTAACAAGTATGCAGGTTTTTTCTTCAATTTTCTGTAATCTAATTTATTTGCTTTAGATAATTTTAATGGAAGATTTTAAAAAGCCATTTTAGAATAGTTATCTTCAAATACTAACCCTATCTAGTAGCTATAAAGTCCATGAGTTGAGTAGTGCAAATGATAACTGCACAAAATAATAGATCTTCAGATAAATGCATGTCTTATCTTAGAAATTAAGTTTCAAAAACAGTAATGAAAAAAAAAACCTAAAGAAATCATAAGACCAACAAAATAAAAAACCTTATGCGGCACAAGTGATAAGACTTACATTTTCTATGAGAATCATTGTGGAAATTTTTCCTTGCAACTATCAAAATTGAATCACAATGGCCCTAAAAATGGCCCGCGCAACCAACCAGCAAAGTGGGCAACAGAATTTTCTCTCTTTGTGCATGTTTTTGAGTGCTCCTGACCATATTTTGGGGGCCACGACCTTGAAAATTTACATGAGTACATAACTGGCCATCATATATAAACAGTTATTTTGTGCTAGTTTTTTCTTCAGAAAATCTTTTTGGTGCACACACGGACTATGGTGATTCATTTATGTGAGGTACAGATATAATTGATAAATTTTCATATTACAAATTGAGATCCATCAAATGTTAACCCATGAATTGTGATTCACAGAAATTTTTACAGCTCTATGGTTTACTCAATAAAATGTCTGTTTCATTGTGAATAATGGCAACTCAGATCTCTCTGTCAAATTTTAAACCTAATCAAAATTATATAAAATCTTATTTTTGTCCAATTCAAAAACAATAAAAAAGTTTTCATGTGTGAATAGCACTTTTATAAGTTTGTATATAAGTATCTGTCAATGGAGGATGCATGGTTTTTCAAGAGTAATTATACTTCATTTTAAGAACTCCAGCTTTACAAACTATCATCAGGAACAAATTGGTTCGTAAAGGCAAGCTATTCATGTTCTTCATTCTTACCATCACAAAGTTATCTTACTGGTTAGGTTTAAGCTTTTATCCAGCAATGTAATTTAGATATCCTCAGACTGGAAGATTAACAAGAAAGCAGACCAATGAAGGGTTAGTCATCATAAAAACAATTGCACTTCAGGCATTACAGATATTATGGAAAGCATGTCTTTGTAGTTGGTGCAATAAAACTGACCATCATTATTCCAATACGATTGTCTCCTTTGATGTCTTAGTTTAGATCAAAAGAGATAAAAAGTGGTGATTATTAACCAAGGTAAATGGGTCCGCACAGAAATCGTTCACCGACAGTTTGGGTATCACAGCAATTGCTTTGGGTTGGTTCAAAAGACCATTCCTTGAGGAACAGTTCTACAAAAACCATTGAGAAATCCATTCCTCCTCCCTCAACTCAGCTTCAAATTATTGATGAATAGAAGAATTGAAGCTGTAACTCGACATTGCACCTGATACCATCATCTCTAAAGAAGTGGATTTTATGATGATAATGCTGCTGCTGCTGCTACTGATGCTGGTTGGTTTTATGTCAGACACCTTTTATATATCCATGTCTTTTACTGCCATGTTATCCTAATGGACTCAGACGAAAGTTGTATTCAAAGTGAAAATCTGTCAGATTGAATAGAGTCTTTATACATTCAAGTATGATCTTCATATGCCTGGTGGTAAGCAGTACCTAGCCTGTCTGATTTTTAACCTTATAGCAGACTCTGAAGTCAGTTTCAGGATTGTAGCTGACTCACATGATCAAGATACCCATATTTGGCAGTAGTAATATGGTGGTTTGTGTCACGTGTGTGCTCTGACCTACAGAGACACAAAGAACACAAAAATATCAATGAAAAAAGATGGACAGTAAAAGCCTTTTTGATACAATGTAGGGGAAGTGGTCCCGGATATTAAATTGTAAAGTTTCACACCCTTGCTCACTCAATGTTACATGCGGTGAACAAAGACAAAGAAATAAGAGAATTCATAAAAAGTCTCTAGGTTGCACAAAATTTTAAAATTTCCATAATTAGCAAATGCATAGGAAACTATTAAAGAGCAATTCATTCTGATACAAAACCATCCATAACTCCTCTAAAAAAAATTTTTATACCACTAAAAGACTTTTCATTAATTCTCCTAATTCTTTTTATTTTTTCATGTGTGACAAATAACTTCACAATTTTTAATCAGAGCCATCTTCCGTAATTTGTACCGAAATACCTTTACTGTCCTTTCCTCTTCATAGACACTAAGATATATATTTTTTGTACATCCATAGCTTAGATATGCTACTGATATTTGCTTAAAAGAAGTAAAAACACTGTACATCAAGTAAGCACTTGATGACAATAGATTATCAAAAAAGCAGGGAAGAAATCTAAATGTACAAATATTTAATTACTTCCCTTAAAATCTGAATTAATCTTTTTTTAGTGGTTGGGTTTTAACCTCTTTTCCTGTAGCAATATAGAATTATCTCTCAATCAAAAACAAATTCTTGCATTCATTCCAAAATTTAATAACTCCTTTAATAGCTCATGGTTCAACCTTCTACAAAATTTTATAGAAATTTATGGAGATCTTTTGTTGATATTATGTGAACAAATGGACTGACAGACTAATCAATGGACAGACTGACAGTAACATGGCATACAATATACTTCCAACTTTGTTGGCAGAAGTTGATATGGGTGAGAAAAAATGTTTATAGAATAAAAGAAGCTTTTCTCAAAGTACTTTTTGGATGGTAGTCACTCATGTACAACTGTTTTTTGTTACTGCATGAAATCGGTAATTCATGTAAACATTTATTTAGAAGATGATACGAGCAAAAACTATTGTCTGCAAATGTTCCTTCACAATCAGAAAGCAATCTAAAATGTTCTTAAGATGTATCTCAGAAGATCCAACCAAAACTATCGCTAAGTTTACTATCAGTCGCCGATTGGATTTTGTCAGATCGCCAATTGTTTGAGCCCAATCGGCAATGAATATATATCGGTGATAAATGTTGACATGAGTGTTTTTATGACCCTCATAAACATCTGGGATGGTGTCTGCAGTTCAATGATAGCAATAGGAATGGTTCTATCTCCACAGATCGAATAAGATGTTGTAGCCTATGAGAAAGGGAGATAGTGTTTTATGTCACTTTCTTTTGAAAAAATGAAATAAAAGTGGCAGAGCTTTTGATGACAGTGCTTATTTTCATATTTTTACATTAATTTCAGACAAATTTAGATGTTTTATAACACGTTTGCCTCATTTTCGATTGTAATTCTGATATATTGATGTCTTTTTGAGAATGAAGACTATGATAAAAGTAAAAATTGAATTAGAAAATTGTTAATAAATAGTTTTGTATCAGAATAAATTGTGTGCTTTGTAGTTTTGTCATATACTCAAAGTTCATTTAGTATACATCTAAAATGTTGTTTGATGAATGGGAACACGGAGTGGGAAAATTTTGAAAAAATAGTTTTTATGAGATGGGGATAAATAAGGTATGTGAAAGTATCAAAAATGAGTTGCAAAAAGTTTTTGAATATACGCCTTTCTTAACCACTTTTTGGAAAAAAATGTTTCGTTATAGTTATTCTCATTTTGAATGAATAAAATAAAATTTTGATTAAATTATAACAATCTTTCTATCAGTTTTATTTATATATCATGGTCATGTGATGTGACTTTTCTTTTGTGATGTAGCAACATGAGTATCAAATGTCTTGATTCGCGATTAAAAATATAAATCGGTGACACTTTTTAAAGTCCGAGTCCAACATATGGTTCAAGCGGCAATGATTTGATTGGATTGTAGTGCAACCAAAGCTTAGCTTAGATCTCAGAGGTTACTGTTTATACAGTCAGCTGTACCAAAAATAAAAAGCAACTCTATGCTTCAAGATTTAAATCAGGTTTTGGAAAGCTTCAGACCACAAATTAGAACAACTCCGTTCTCAAGTACAAACTGGTGTTGTTATATTTCACTTCAAGATCAGACAATTCACCCATCGTCTCATCACACCTGCACGTAATTACATATCTATTTTGTTACTGCTGGAACCAATACAACACTCCACATTCTAAACCATGCCTGTCCGTACATATTTGCTTTGCAACAGAGATAATACATAATTAACTCTTAAAGACAACAACTTTATCTTTATGGGGGGAACTCACACCTGATTTGGCCAAATTTTGACATTTTGATTTTTTAAGTCATTTTATTAAAGAGTTGATTTTTCTTTTGGATGGTATGTGATGATTAAGCATTTGAAAAAGGTATCTAATGCCTGAATAGTCTATATATAGGGTATAACATACAGTGAGACTCTGGCAGCAGAAATATTGTTTTAATTATTAATCATTGTTTTATTAAAAAAATTGTTTACATCATGTAAATATTGTATGCAAAATATAAATGATACAAATATCTTGCATAATGTGGAATTGATGAATATAATATCATGTATGAGATTTTTTGGTTATAAAAACTCAAACCTCAATGGCTACATAAAGACATGGGGCCCTTTCAGCCCCAAAAAGGGGTAAGACAAGGTGATACTAGCTCACACTTCACAGTCTTCCTTGAAATGATCTTCAGAAGACTAGACTAGAAGAGTAAAGGAATCAGACTAGAATATCTGAGCAACCTCTGATTTGCAGTTGACATTGCCCTTTTCACAGAGAACCTACACAATTTCCAACTTATGCCAGACAAAGCAAATGAAGAGAGCAAGAAAGTTGACCTACTCATGAACTTCAGCAAGTTGAAGATCAGGTGCAACAACCATGCTGGAAATAAAAACACTCAGATGAAAATTTAAGACACAAAACTGGAGAAATTAGACCACTACATCTACGTACGGCAACGAATCTCCATGAGACCCTCAAAAGAAGAAGAAATCAAGCAAAGAATCATCCTAGAATGGCAAGCTCAATTTTCAAAATCAAGAGGATCCCATTAATCTTAAAAAGAAAGGTGTACAACTAATGCATCCTCCCAATAGTCACTTATGGACCTGAAACATGGAACCAAACCAAGAGACAGATCAGCAAACTGAAAACTATGCAATGTGCATATGAAAGAATTATGCTTAACCTCAAATGGGGAGATCACAAAACAGCACAGTACATCAGGGAGAAGACAGGAGTCAGGGACATCATAGAATCCATTGGAAAACTCAAATGGCAATTGGCTGGCCATGTCGCAAGAATGGCAGACAATTAATGGACATCGCTACTCACAACATGGATCCCCTGAGGTCACATGCATAACCGAGGCCATCAGAGTATAAGATGGAGAGACAAGCTACATGAATTCAGAAAGTATTGGTTCCACGACACCCACAATAGAGAAGTGTGGTGAATCCTGGAGAAGGTCTATATCCAACGACAATGTTAAAAGACAAGATGATGATGATGATGATTATGATGATGATGATGATGATGATGTTGATGATGATGATACTTTCCAAATTTAGGAGAGTCTTCCTCCCTTATTCATCAATCGAATTTCATTAAGTATACACCATTTTGTAGGGAAATATGTTGTGAAGACATTTCTAAATGCACTTTTTTGAATTTGTTTTAAAATTTCTTTTGGAAAAGTTCAATATTTTAATGCATATTCAAAAATGAATCCTTCCCCTAAGTTTTTGCTTTTTCCAAAAACTTTCTCAATAAAAATAATCTACTTATATGCCTTAATAATATATTCAAATTTCAAATATCTAACTTTTACCAAAGTTCTAAAAATGATCTCTCAAAAATGCTCCAAAATTACCTGAAAATTGAAAGAAAAATCTAAAAGAAGTTGTGGACCAAAATGAATAAAAATCGGTTTTAAAGGTAAGCAAACATGATAAAAATACCCTGAAGATTATAAGTATCTATGACAAAAGAATCTGTTAAATGTGAGTTCCCCCTTCCCACTTTTGTACTAGCCTTGTTATAATTCTGATGGAGGAGAAGGAGAGTTCTGGTTATTTTTTTTAGATAAAATATATACATATATATATATATATATATATATATATATATATATATATATATATATATATATATATATATATATATATATATATATATATATATATATATATATACATGTATGCACACGCTTGGATGCATAAAAAATGACAGAATCCATTTTAAATGAAATCTCTCAAGACATTTGTATTCCACACGGAAGTGTTTTTGTATTACCAATCAAACTTAGTGGTAAGTAACATCCTCTGATGTTTTGTTATTTTGATAAAACATTTTCAATTACTACTTAAAACTTTTTTAGCTCCTCAACTAAGGTTTGTATCATCTTTTCATGGGAAACTGAAGTCTTTGCCTGGAAAAAAAGTGCAATTCAATCATTTTAAGAGATTGTTCAAAAATTTCTTTGCAGGCATATTGTGTGAATTGTATTAAATTCAGTTGCAGGTAGGGCTATCCTTACAAAAAGCAGTGAACTCACTCTATACCAATAACTTTCCACTAATGATAGAACTGAGAGTCATGTCCATAGCAAGGCTCTTTATGGCTAAAAGTATATTTTACTGAAGAAGAAAAAGCAATGATTATGAGAAATTATGAGATTTCTGGCCAATGGAGAATCTCTGGAGTTTCACACAGAATGGAAACCCATAGCTTTGCACAGAAAGGGGATATTTTTGTTATCATTAAATTCTTTATCAAATATTTTATCTAATAACAGAAAAATAACAATAATATTTTGTATATATTCAATAATAAATTCGCTACAGTTTGATTGATTGTTTTGATGTCTTCACATTTTTTCAAGAAAGTTAAAGTTAGTAAATGCCAGCAAATAGAACTTATGTTTTCAAATCATCCTTTTTTGCTCACATTACAATTAGGTTTCATTTTAAAAGTCACTTATATCATTTATAAATTAAAAAATATCAAATCTAAAAAAAAAACGCCGGTTAAAAATAGAACAAAATGTGAAAGAATTATTCAAAAAATAAACATTTGCTTAATATGCTCATTAAATGTAACCAATCCAAACAGAATGAAAATAAAGTTACTTGTATGGAAAGTGATATGAAAGGCCTTTGCCCAGCAGCAGGCTATAATGGCTCATTATGACTCAGCTTCATAGGCTAAGCCTATATTTCATAACGCTTTTTTTATTGTCCAATATCCTACTGTTGAGTTTTGACTTTGTTTTCATAGTAGCAATGACGGATGACAATGACCATACTGAAAACCAGTGACGTCATGCACAAATAATAATGAGTCAGTGATGTAGAGAAAAACTGATAACAAATTCATTCCTACATCTGAAGCCCAACTCAGGTCAACTTGTCTTGCTAAAGCTTGTTAATCCCATTGACAGTAACTACCAATCAGGGAGTTGGAATAGGACACATAGTTTTGGAATAATATTGAATGGAAAATTTTAATTTTTGGAATCTTAAGAAAAATTTTAAAATAAACGTCCAAGTACACAAAATAAAAAATATTAAGTTATTTCCATTCCATAATTTATTGTATGGAGAAATAAATTCTGTTTTGTTTACCTTATGGATTTTAATGAAGCAAGAGAGTTTGACCCCAATGCAGCAAAGTTTATATTTTCCTCTCTTTCTGCATTTAAAAAAATTGTTTTTTTTTCTTTTTTCTTTCATGCCAACCTGAAGCATTTTTGTTTTCTTTGATCTGCCATTAGACAGAATCTGTTTGCTACACAGATCTTATTGATTGTTACTTCTTGAGCATGTTCAGACTACCAGCTACAGTTGGTCATGTTAAATATATTTAACCCTGCCTTGGAGACCTCTTTTTGTGTCTTCCTGTATTTTATTGATTATTCTTATCCTTGTCAGCCAGCAAAACCACATTTTCTTGGTATCAACCAATGCATTTAAACAGGATCAGACATTTTGGCAATGATCCAACAATTTGTACAGATCCTTCTCAGTACCTTGAATCTTCATATACCTTCCATTCAGAAACTCTACTTTCACATCATGTAGTATTTATCACCACTACCCACAACACTGGTTTAAATACTGTTACTGGGTTTAGGTTATACGTGTGTTCTGACTTTTTTTTAAATGTGCATCTATGTGTCTATATGGACTTTACCCAGCTCTAAGCATTCACAGTAGAAACTAAAAATTTTGCACACGCACTACCCTCAGATCTTTCTTTTTATTTGCCTCTGATAGGAGTTTTTTTAAGGGGGGGGGGCAATTTTCAATGTAAATTTATGCTAAATTGATCCCTGGGTTTGTGCCCATACTTGTTTTTTTTAAAATTTGGACTTCTTAGTGCCTAACAAAAGGCAAGAGAAGTAACTTTCATTGATCATTCCTTTTTCTTATTCTTCAATTCATCACCCCTGACACAATATGATGCCAAAAGATATTGGTCCTCTGAAGGTTGGGAAAAAACACCTTTTCGCATGTATCTCATCTGTTATGCATGTAATTGTTATTGTCGCTTGTTATTTCTTTTTTTTTTTCTTCCTGGATTTTTTCATCTCTTACTGGCTTCTTCCAAGTATTTGAAAAAAAAATGCAAAATCTTATTCAGATTTTAATTTTTCATCAAAATAAACTTAGTATGAATATATATATATATATATATGTATATTTATATTGTTTTTTATGCGAGGAGTGATAACCTTTGTGAGTAAGCGCTTCATTTAAAAAATTAAATGATACATTGTATAAGATAACATTCATGTACACAGTGGCATTCCTAGTGTTGGTGCCATCTGAGACAGTAACTCAGGGTGTCACCTTCAGGGTGGCTAAATCAAAAAATTTTGTAATGCTAAATCAACCTAATAAATACAAACATCAAAACATGCTGAAAAACACATTTAGTTTTTTTATGGCTTTTTTATTTGTTGAAAATGGCTAAATGATAGTTAAAGCTAATAATGCTGAAAAATAGCTATAAAGCAGCAGTTTTTGGCGAATTTTTGTGCTGCCAAAACATCATGGTGTCACCCCTCTAAGGGGGTCACCTAGGGCGGGCTGCCCCACTCTTAGTATGTCAGTGCATATATAATACATTATGATAACACCCTGTATGAAATAGCAAACCTTGTATTAAGATACAGCCTTTAAAACAATAAAATAAAGCTATGTATCAAAATCATATCTTAAGTGGGGGAGGTATTTGATTAACACCACTGGAGAGCCATGTTAATACAATGGTTTTGATCTTGAATCCCTAATACAATTAAATGGTAAGCAACTGATAATCCCAAGGAGAAAAATTTGCACATAGCACCATGATAATGTGTTATACATAAAACCCACTATATAAACTCCATAAATCATTTTAACATTAAAATTTTGGGAAATTTTTAAAATTTTCATTTAAAAAAATGTATTTAGTGTTTAAAGCTGAAAAGCTTTGTAGACTATATATATGTATTTAAGAAATGGATATTATTTGGTCCGACAGAATGAAATATGAACTGCATTACGTTATATAGAAACTTATCTGAAATGATTTCCCATTGTTACAGGGTGAATATATCATTCAATCTAGGCAACATAAATAGAATAAACAATAAAAGAAAATGGGGCTGCTACAGGAATCAAACCTGCCACCAATAGGGTAGCCACTCTAACATAATGATGCACTTACCATGGTGCTAAACAGCCCGCCGATACTGCAAAGGTCAAATAACTGCTTTCAACTCAAATTCTCATCTCAGTTATTCTCAGAATTTTTTGCTACATTGAAACGGCTACCTATTGCTCACAGGTTCGATTCCTGCAGCAGCCCCATCAACTTTAATTGTTGATTCTATTTAGGTTGTCTTTATCGAATGATATAACAACTGTGTAACGATGGGAAATCATTCCAGATAAGTTTCTATATAACATAAATCAATTTATAATTCAGACTGTACTTACAAATTTATAAAGAGAGAGGGTTCACACTTTGTCTTGATTTTAGTTTATTGTCTGCAACCATAAATAACATATACACGCAGAAGTTAACTCAAGATGATGTTACCGGTTACTCATCTTTTTTCATTATTCAAAAATATTTTTGTAAGAAAATGGAAATACACATGCTGTTAGTTAATGTCAAAACAAATGTCCTTTCATTGATACAACTAACTCATCAACTTCTTCCTTCCCTAACTTTTTCCTTATTGTCAGCTACGCAGCTGACAGTTACTAATAAGGTCCTTATTTTCCTGAACCCCTACAAGATCTGATGTATATCATCTCCATTGTACTGTTACAATGGAATTGCCTCGCCTACTCATTCATAACTTGCATACATTTGAGGATGAAAAATATTACTACTTAATGAGGCTTGGATACCGATTCGTGGGCAAATGTCCAAAATTTTGAAGATGTTGATCAGATCAAAGAAGGGTGTGTGTGGAGTATACACGGAAATCATTTTTCAATTCAAATTGAAGCTTAATCAGGGTCGCAGGTTATAAATAGGGAATAACGGTATAGATATATATATACATATATATACATTCAAAAAGTGTATAACGAGGCAACAATCCTTCATATGAATATACATTGTTAAAAATATCAGATAAACTCTGTCTACATATATATATATATATATATATATATATATTTGTACATGAAATAGAAAATACATATATCTTTAAAAAAAATGCTCATATATGAGATTTTTCTGTACACTACAAATTAGTTTTTAGAATTTCTGCAATATGCTATAATCTTAATAAGATTCATCAAATATCATGCAATACTCTATTAGGAAATATTCCTTTGAAGAATAAAAGAAATGATTTTTAGATATGTCCACACCTCAATGAGTAGCTTTTCCATTGTTCAGTCGGTTGGTCAGTTATGTAAAACAATAGAAATAGGGAGGATGGAAGAGGTGGGATGTCATAAAAGATGTTACATCATCAAGAAATCAACTGCTATGATGTCATAATTGAATCTATGCTTTCATCATTTTTGTATTTGAAAATAGCCAGAAAAACTAAAAAAACGCCAAAAAAGGCCATGTACAATTTTTACTGGAAATAAAACTGAGAATATATCCATATCAAAATATTTTACAAGAATGACAATAAATTGACTCAAAAATAAATCACTAGCTCTACCTTTGCCCTCCTTTTATTACTATCACCACAGATGGTGGACGCATGATTGAACTTATGGTTCTTGTTTTACAATACACTGAATTATTCAAGCTGGTATCCTCAACTTGATAGTTCTACTCATACCATTTCAACTATTGTACCTTCTTTTTCTCCAAGTACCTATCCTGTCTAGTGAACCTTGGGGAATTTCAAACCAAACTCTTTATTGATTTTTCTCATTCCACTGTCTATTCTAGAGAACACCAAATATCATTTAATTCTTGCTTCTGATGGTATTTTTGCTTTTTTAACGGAACCATGGTTTATAATTTCCACTGCCTGACTGGAGGATTGAACTCACAGCCCTTCACTTTAGAAACACATAGCTATTAAATCCAATAAGACAATCCCATGGAATTTGGGGGCCTCAAATTTTATATTTTTCTCATCCTAATCAAAGGTTCCTATAAGCAGCATTACAAATGTACTGTGATATCTTTTAGTATCAACAGTGGAATGAACATGACCAAACCTGTGGATTGAATAGAGAGTTTGGATTAAAATTCTCAGATGATAACTGAATATGACCAGAACCTGAAGAGGGCCAAAGGATAAAGCGGCCAAAATCTTATGACTGTAAAAATCAAGATGAAGACAACAGTTCATATGAATAAACGTAGAATAATGATAATTCCTAATCTCGGAAATCAAGCCAAAAATAATTTGATGACATAGTTGCAATCCTGTGTTTGACAATTCTTTTTTTGTAAAGATAAATGTTTTATTTCATTTATGCTGTCTAGTCCAAATGATACATTCACTGGGTGATAATGGGCGATCATTTCAAATAGAGCTTCAGTATTATATAATACAGTCTATAATCATTCTGTTGGATCATATATATCCATTTCTCAATATCATCATTGCCCGTGTTGAAAGAAACAAATAGGGAAGATATGGTGGATAAACAAAATGAGAATCTGGAGTCAAAACAATTATTTAGGCCTTTGTATTACTGGCAGCTGTTAAACTCAATGGTAAGAGCAATGCTATGCTGAAGCAGCTACCTTATTACTCTCAGGTTTGATTTTTGCAGCAGCTTCATTTTCTTTGATTGTTTTTTTAAATTTATGTTGTCTGGGCCAAGTGATACATTAACCATGTAATAATTGGAGGTCATTTCAAATAGAGTTCTTATATGATATAATGCCATTCATAATCAAAGTATAGTACCTTTTTTTGTTTTGTTTCAGGAACAAATGTTTAATAAAATTCATCTCTGAATTATTTCTATAGTATGTATAAAAGAATTGCAGAAAGCTATGGCTTAAGTTTTAAAAAAACCCAAAACTTCCTCCTTCAGAATGGTTTCAACATGCATCCAACATTCAAAGAGTTTTTTGGATGATTGAACCTCTTCTTGGTGTTTGTGTTGCTAACATGTCATTCCGGCTGATCCATTCTGCAGTCTTCTCCAGGTGTATGATCTCCTAATGTGATGGTAGTTAATAGAATATTATCTCTAAGGTATGGAAATCCAGGCAAGACAAAGGAAGAAGATTATATCACTCAAATCCAATGTTATAGTATTGATACCATAAGAGGAAAAAATTCTGTTTACGACCATCACATTTAGATAGTACACGAACAACAAAAAAGAGTTCAGTCATCTGAAAAACTCTTTGAATCTTAATGACCCTTCTCAAAACTATAGACAGTAGGCATTCAACATGTTTTTATGTTCAGAGAATTCTATTTGCTCTTTGAGAAAATGTAACTGTACATTATCAGACTTTTTTGGAATGTGTTTAAGAGACATTTTTCCTTTCTTCTTACGAATTTAACTCTCCTGAACATTGAAAGTATGTCTGCTTCCATTTCGGCTGATCTCTTCTTGGCATTTTGATCTTTTTGTAGAAATGGTTGAATGCACATTCTTTGAAAATTCCTTGGTTTAAGATACAGACAGAACTATAACCCGCTTAACTGACGATAAAACATTGAAAACAGATCCATTAACTGTCAATAAATTTATAAAACTGAACAAATAATATATTGATAAATATACTGTCTATACTTTTGAGTCAAGGGTTATTAACTCCTTTTTGTTGTATGTGTTGTTAGCACAACATTTTGGCTGGTCCATTCTACAGCCTTCTTCAGGGGTACTATCGAAATGTGATGTGGTGAACAGAATTTTTCAAATGGTAGCAACGCAAAGACATTCGATTCGGGTGATGTTTTATTTTTCTTCAGTCTTTGTTAGGCTTGGATTTCCATACCATATCCCTGCGGAGTAATGGAAGTCATATCAGGTTCAACTCTGCACTTGTCTGACATGCACCCAATCAGTATGTTGATATATGCCGCCTGCTTGATTTTTCTCAGTTTCTAACAGTGTTTCCTGTCTATGATAGGGACTTCTTCCCAGAGAGGATAGTGTTTGTCTTCCTCATTCCAGATATGGTCAGCCATCACGGATCTTTTCATTTTGCCTTTGATAATGACTTTTTTGTGCTCATCGAGTCAAACTCTGAAGAACCTTCTTCAGGAATACTATCCTAATCCAATGTTGTAGTGCTACCATTGAAAAAATTCTGTTTACCATGATAACATTCAGATTTTTAAAAAAAAAATTTAGGGAACAAATTTTCAAAAAACAAACAAAAATTTTTTTTCCTAGAAATGGGTCTTCTAGCTTCATCGGTGCAGCCGGTACCTGTGATTCATAGCTAATCAGACCAAACTGAAGAAACCTATGCTGAGAGTTTCAGTTGACTGTTTCTAATAGTCCCAGTTCAAAAAACAATACAAGTTCACTTGAGTGATGTGGAATTACCCCAAAAAGTTTTTGATGTGCTGCCTTGAAAAGCATGTATGAAAGATCAGTTAATGAGATCAGAAAAAAAGATGGGAAAAAACGTTTTCTTTAGCAATCTTTTTTGACTTGACTTTTAACAAAATAGTGAACCTCGCTTGTGGTATGGTAGCACAGAATACAGCTATCTACAGTGGTACCTCTCTTAACAAGGATAATCCATTCTGTAAAACTGCTCATTGGATGAAAATTCATTAAACAAATGATTAAACCAGGGGAATTCAGTAATTCATTCTAAATAAGAAAAACTCAATAATAACCTCATAAATAATGTATAGTGTTATAATTACTCTATATAATGTATAGATACAGATAAGTATGGAAATAATGTAATAAATAAATGAATAATCTTATTATAATTCACCAAGTGTCCACCCATTATACTAGGTATAAATGTTGATGATTCTGGATAATTTTATGAGATTATGTTGTCTTTTCGCAAATGTGAACTCATGCAAAGTGTAATTTTGTTGTAAGAGTCTTTAGTTATGTGAGGAACCCCAGTGTTTCTTTATGAGCAAAAATGAAAGATGAAATTAAATTGGAAGCATATCTGAAAACAGGTTACAAGTTTGATTCTTCTTTGTTCAAATTTTCCATAATTCAATTGTTTATATATCATTACAAAAACGGAATAAGTTCATAAAGAAATATCTAGAATAACTCAAAGGTCTGTCTCTCTTCATATAGTTTACCTTAAGATAACATGATGAAGTACAAAATGAGCTCAACACCTTACGGAGTACTTCATTAGTAATAAACAAACATCAAAATAAAAAACAGTATGCGTATACTTATGTAGTCTTTATTATTCCTTTATTTCTATCATCATTTTTATGATAACTTCCATTCCCTTTTTAGATTTTAATTCTTGTAGAAGATTTATGACACCTAAACACTCCATCATTCTTCTTTTATTGATCGATTATCTTCCGATGGAGTCTGGTTTGGATAGTTTTCATTTAACATGTAATTTCTACTGATTACATTTTTCTTGATCTATTATTATTTCTGGCATTTACCTGTCAATAAATGATTGGGTTATTTATGCATGAATCAGCACTAAGGAGCCTATTCTAAATTCATTTTTTCTGATGTCTCAATTAAACTTAAGCTGTTCTAAAGGATGATAGGATGTAAATTCTTCAGACAAAATCTTATGTAGGAAAACCCTGCTGTTATGAGGTATAAAAGAATTCATAAGAAGAAACTTCTTTCATCAAAAATAGAACTTATCTCATTGCCAACTGGAATTAAATTATTTGAAATAAAAAAAAGAATAAAAGAAATTATGGCCAAATCAACCAAATCTGGCCTTTTCAAAAATGCCATGGAATTTTTGGTTGGGCCATACTCAAAATTTTGAGCCATTTTAACTATAAAGAATCATCATTATCATTTTTGTATTTGATCATTTCACCCATTTTTGCCACCTTTTGGCCAGAAACATCTCCATGTATTGTTTAGTTATCTGAAAAGTTATCACAAAATTGGCTACAACAAGATGGAAAGACAGATGGAGAAAGAATGACTCAAACTTCCCTTCTTTCCTGATGTCATCACCATTGTAATGTAACAAATTTTATTACAATCCTTTTTTTTGAAAACCCAGCATCTCTGTGACTCTGTCTCTTGTCAGGGTAACCCACAAATCCATCTTATGATTCTATGAATGTTTTTTCTTTTAGCTATGTTAATCTTTTTCACATGGACCAATCCATTATAACTTTTAGGTTTTGACAGTAATCGGGCAAAATACAACCAAATAAATATTCAGTTAAACATACTAATTTACTTATGGCTTTTATGTGGATAGACTAGTTTAGTATGATGGATGGAAGATCCTGTCAAGTGACACCAAGTCCACTACACTCCTTAACCTTTCTCAACATTGAAAAGTTTTAAAAATTGAATAGTTTTTAAAAATTCTTTTTAGAATTACAATTTGTCATAATTTTTGGAAAAGTTTCAGGTGCTACAATTATCTTTGATAATCACTTTCATATCATTATTCTTATGGATTATCATTATTATTATCAATTTCATTTAATTTTAATTATTATTATTATTATCATTATTATTTCGGAATCTCACACCAGTTGCCTGGTGGTAACCGCTGGAGTTTGAGTGACAGCAAGTCTCCTCAAGTCTCCAGCCCTCCTCTCCTAGTACTCATAGGTCGCAGTAATTTTGCGATTTACAGTTTCACACCGGTTGCCCAGTGGTTATCGCTGAAGGCTGAGTGACAATAAGTCTCCTCAGGTCTTCAGCTAACGTCTCCTCTCTCTTTCGCATATCATGACAGAGCTACGATTCGTTGCAGTACTTATATCTCTAGCACCTTCCTCAGTACCCGTGCAGTTCCAAGTAGTGCTGTGGTCTGTACGGTCTCTATCCTCCCCCTAATCCCGATCTCCTCCAGTCTCTCCCTCAGCGTTTTGGGGACAGTTCCTAGTGCTCCCACTATGACCGGTACTACCCTGGTTTTCATGTTCCACATTTTCTTCAACTCCCTTGCTAGGTCCTGGTATTTTTCCCTTTTTTCAGCCTCCTTCTTTTTTACTCTATGGTCTGCAGGCACAGCAACGTCTATTATTTGGCAGGCCTTCCTTTTTTTGTCTACTATTACTAAGTCCGGCCTTCTTGCCTGGATGAGGTGGTCAGTTTGGATGTCAAAGTCCCACAGTAGTTTGTGGTTGTCATTCTCCAAAACTGCCTCTGGCTTGTGCTGATACCACTTTTCCACATGGTTGAATCCCATTTGTTTACTTAGTTCCCAGTGTATCATCGTTGCTACTCTATCGTGTCTATGCTTATACTCCTTCTGGGTGAGTTGACTACATTCACTAGTTATGTGGTTTACTGTCTCATCTCTTTCACCGCACATGCGGCATTTGCTGTTTGTCTGAGTTCTGTCGATTTTTGCTTTTATGTAGTTTGTCCTTATGCTTTTGTTTTGGGCTGCCATGATGAGCGATTCTGTTTCTCTCTTAAGGTTTCCCTTTCGTAACCACGTCCATGATTTCTCGTCTGCTATATCTTTTATCTGTCTTTTAAACTCGCCGTACAATTTTTTCCCTTCCCACTTTTCTTTTCTAGTTTGCTGTACCGTTCCATTGCTTTCTACTTTGTTTGTTGCACTATCCCTCGCGCTCTTTATGATTTCTTCACTATTTGTTTGCACATATCTATCTAGGACTACTTTAGCTCTCTGGACACAATCTTCTATGCTGATGAGCCCCCTACCACCTTCTTTTCTCTTAACGTATAGTCTATCTGTATCATCCCTAGGGTGTAATGCTTTATGCATCGTCATAAGTTTCCTTGTTCGCCTATCCATTGATTGGAGCTCTTCCTTTGTCCATCCTAGGAATGGTCCTGTATACCTAACTACTGACACAGCCCAGGTGTTCATTCCTTTTATTAGATTTCTGCTATTTAATTTGGTTTCTAATATTTTCCTTATCCTTCTAAGGTATTCCCTCTTAATCTTCTCCTTCATCTCTTCCCGTTTTATCGTGTCACATTCAAGGACACCTAGGTACTTGTATCGGTCTTGTGCAGTCAATGCCCTAATCTTGTTGTTGTCCGGAAGTTCAATTCCCTCAGTCATTGAAAGCCTTCCTTTGTGCATCACCATGATTGCGCATTTTTCTATCCCAAACTCCATTCCTATGTCCTCACTATATTCCCTTACTTCGTTGAACAGAGTCTCAAGCTCTCCCCTGTTTTTCGCAAACAATTTAATATCGTCCATGTACATTAAGTGGTTGACCTTTCCTTTTGTTTTAGAGAAGTGGTATCCTTTGCTGTTTTTCAGGATTCTGTTAAGCGGTATCATTGTTAGAACAAATAATAGTGGGGACAACGAGTCCCCTTGGAAGATCCCCCTTTTTATCCCTACCTCGGCTAGTTTGTCCCCTGCGGCTGTCAAATCTACTTTCCAGTCTTTCATTGAATTACCAATGAATTTAACCACCGGTTCGCTAATTTTGAACATTCTAAGGCATTCGAGTATCCAGCTATGTGGAATCATATCGTATGCCTTTTTGTAATCTATCCATCCCATTGCGATATTCTTTCTCCTTTTCCTTACTTCTCTTAAGATCATCTGGTCTATGTAGAGTAAATCGTTTGCCCCTTTGGTTCCTATCCTACACCCTTTCTGTTCTTCTGGTAGTAGCCCCCTTCTATCCATTGACATGTATATTCTCTCTGCTATTTGCCCGGTCAGGATTTTCCACATAAGTGGTAGGCAAGTGATTGGTCTATAGTTGCTTGCTATGTTCCCCTTTCCCGGGTCTTTTTGGATGAGGGTGGTTCTGCCTTTAGTCATCCATTCTGGTGCTTTGCCTTCATTCAGACAATTTTGGAGTAGGTGAGTGAGTCTACCGTGTAACGTGGTAAATTTTTTGAACCAATACCCATGGATCCCGTCGGGACCCGGTGCTTTCCAGTTGGCTACTTTCCTAAGAGTATGTTTCAATGTGGTTTCATTCAGTACTATTGGTTCTCCCTTGTCTATTTCTCCTAGTTCTTTTCTCATGTTTCCTAACCATTGCGGTGTTACGTTATGTCTTTTTGGGTGCCCCCATATGCTATTCCAATAGTTCTTGGCCTCTGTGGCATCTGGTTTCATGTCCTGCCTTCTTTCCCCATTTAAATCTCGGTAAAACTTTTTCTCATTGTTTTGGAATGTGCGGTTTTGTGTGTATTGGGCCGTTCTTAGTCTGTATCTTTCTAGTCTTGCCTCTTTGGCTAGTCTTTTTTGGTGTAACTCTTCGACTACAGTTGCGATGCCTTTTTGCGTTACCTTGTATTTGTTATAAAGTCTTACTCGTGGTCTGTCTGTGTGTGGTGTATTTCTAAGCAGTACTTCATCTCTCTGTAGTTGGGAGATCTGCCTTTGTAACCTTCTCTCCCAGTTGGGTTTCCCTTCCCTATTATTGCTCGATTATTATTATTATTATTATTATTATCATTATTGAGACAATATACATATAAGAGTTTAGTCTGAGTTAGTTTTCAAAGTCAATCACCAGAAATCATTCAAAGAAAGAAATTTACCTCTTTGCCAAAAAATTAAAATGCCGCTTCTACCCTCTGTCTCGCAATCATTATTATTATTATTATTGTTATTATTATTATAATAACAGGTCTGAATAGTCACTCAACAGAAACTATCACATGACTGATGTCTTTTGGCAGCACGCTGTGTTCGGATGGATCAATTGAAAATTTGGTTGATTAAGTTAATTAATAAATGTTACTTCTCTTGCTTTTTATTGGATCACTAAAAAATCCAAATTTTCAAAAAACAAGCCAAGTGATCAATATAGCATGAACTTCCATTGTAAATTTCACCCCCTTGAAATCTTATTTTGGGAGGGAATTTTCTTTCTCGAAATAATGAGTTGTAAATGTTGAAATTTCAAGCCTACTAACTCAAATAGTCTAGTCAGAATAGGTTTTGACCTGCAAAAAAATGTCGATAAAATAAATTTGTTATTGTCGTCTTCCTCCAGAATCTAGAAAATCCTCTTTTGTCTGTCCTGGGAAAATTTTTTGTTTGCGATAATTTGCAAATAGTATGTTGGCTGAAGGGGTCCCCACATGCATAAGAGAAGCCCTAAGTTTCTCTTTATATTCATGAACTAAACCATCTGGTATGACTCCAGTAATGATGTAATGAACCACGCTCTCCACCACTGAGAGAATTAGAGGAGACTAATTTCTAATTTTGTTTAAATTGTTTGAAAGAAGGGAGTGTTATACATTTTTGGGATGTTTTAAGAAAATGTATTTCAAAGACCAAATCAATAAAATGTCATAAATCCCTAGGCCCTAATTTAGAAACAAAATATTTTTTTGCATCTTTATAAGCTCTCTTATATTGTCTACAAAGCATATCCGAAATCCCTTGAATTTCAATCAATTTTTCTGGAAACATAAGCCATGGTGTAAGGAAGAAATAAGGAAATTCAGGGACAGATCCAGGAGTTTGCTTTTGATGTAGAGATACATTGCAGTTTTAATATTCCATACATTTATGTATTTGTTCATATCTGTTAAAAAAGTATCTCCAAAAATTCTCAATGAATTTGGATGAAATTTTGTGAAATGGTGAGCTACAAGATTAAAAAGAAGCCATTTAATTTTAGGCAGATCCAAGGATTTGTTCCTGAGTGGAAGATATTTTTGCGTTTAAAAAAAAAGCATCTCTGTATTTACTCCTGTCCGTCCATATGATATCTCCAAAAAGCTATGAATGAATTTCAATGAAATTTTGTGGAAAGGTAGACCATGGAGGGTAAGAAAGGAGTAATTAAATTCTCAGGTGGATACAGGAATTTGTTTTTGATTGAGAGATATTTTGGGGCCTTTTTTCTGTATGTTTCTATTTCTGCTCATGTCTGTCTACACAATATCTCCGAGCAAATTTCAATGAAATATTGTAGAATGGTAGGGTATTTATTAAGGAAGAATTGATTGAATTTATATATTGATAGAGATTAATCAAGAAACAACCCTGACAATTTTTTTGAGAAAAAGGATTGAGGAAAAGCTATTCTCAGTACAGTCTGTATTTTATAGACCAGCACAAAAACAAGTTCCTCCCGGTCTGTAAAATGAAATACAACGTGATGAATGGCTTCAGAACAGAAACATAAGTTCTAGCCACCAACAAACATTTCTGAAGCAAATTTGGTGTGAGTTACACAAAGAGAAAAGTTTTTTCTCGGATTTCATCTTTGGCCAATCTGGTTTGTATATGATGGCAAATGAAAAAAATTCCCCAGGTGGATAAAAGAAGAGTTTTCTGATTCTTAAAGAGGATAGTTTTCTGGTTTGAATAGTATCAAATTTATGGTATCAAGTTTATTTTGTAGACATTTCTCTTGGGCATCCCCGTTTTTCCACAATTTTGTCTTGGGTATCATTGGTGCAGACAGTATGAGTGGAATATGCATAGTCAGCCAGTCAGGCAGAATCACTTAAAAACTCGATAAACCTATGTCAGCAGTTTTGGTTGACATTTTCTAATGATTGTTGTCATCAACAGTAATTATCATTATTGATTATGACTTTCATGTTTCACAGTTTCTGGACTTTATTATTTTTCTCTGCTTCTTTCATGTCCATTCTATGCTCTGCCAGTCATTATACATTGATTATTCGATATAATCTTTTTGTCAATTATGATTATGTCGGTTCTTTTTGATGGTCGGTGGCACCTCGGAATTTCTTGAGCAGTATGATGATTGTAATATTTGTATCAATTGCTTTGCCTGTTAAATGACATGGAGACTTCCTTTACAAATTCTCACTCACTTCCAATTCTCTTTCTAATATAATTCATCACCACTATCCATAACAGACTGGTTTAATCACTGTTGCTGGGTTTAGGTTATTCATGTGTTCTGACATTTATATGTATCTATGTATTTATCTATTTTTGCCCAACTCAGTGTTGAAACATGAAATTTTGCACACATACTCCTTTCAATTAGGGAAAATGTTGTTTTTTTTAACCCTTGCCCCTTATATAGGTTTTTATGAGAAAGTTCAATTAACAAAGAAAGTTAATGTAAAATTGATCCTTTAGTTTGTGTCCAGGGTCAATCATCCTTTTTTAAAAATTAGTACTTTTCAGTGATCATAGCCCAAAAAAGGCAAAAGGGGTAACTTAATCATTTATCACCTTTATTCCAATTTTTTTTCTATTAATCAGACCTATTTTTTTCAGATAATAGTTGTATATTCATTGAGGTAACTTAATTTTACCACCACCACTGCTTAATTTACATGTAAAAAGCAGCATATATGGATGGTGGTTATTCATGATTTCCCTTGGAATATTATTTGCCTCTTTAATCATAGTACGTTGTTGGTTCGAACTCATTCGCCAATCTTTTTTGTTTTTTTTCCAATTTTCAGACGCGTAACCTAGAAGAAAGTTGCTTGATCAAAACATTGTGAAAAAATGGCTGAACCAACTATATACAATGAAGAAAGCATCAAACCTAAAAAAAAAAATCAGACAAGAATCGGGATTTTGTTGCAGTGTCACTGACAAATCTGTTCTGTGAACAGTTTTTTTTCCAGCCTGTCTGCTTCTTTGTCAGCTTTTGAAATAAAGAACAATTTCGGTCAGATTCGCATCAGATTTACTATAAAGACGATGATGTATCATCTCTTTTGCTACCAAATGCCACTCTTATCGAATCATCAGGAAGCTGTCTTCTACAAAATGTGAATGTAAAAATACCCACATTATTTTTTTATTAAGCCTTTCTGTCAATTGTGTACTGATCCTGTGGTTATTTATTTCCTATTGCTCAAAACTGTTAGCAGTAAATGTTCACAAATTTTCTTGTCTTTTTGTCCATTTTTTATGAAAATAAACTTGGTAACAAGAAAATACTGAAGTAAAAAAGTTGAGACACTGTCTACAGTTTCAGGATTTCAAGAACTCTTTGAACAATTGAACCTGTGCAACAATCACGACGGAAATAAGAACACAACAATCCAAATTGAAGATGCAGAACTGGAGAAAGTAGACCACTACACCTACTTAGGACAAAAAATCTCTGTGAAACCCTCAAGAAAAGAAAAAAATCAAGCAAAGGATCACTCTAGGATGTCAAGCCTTCAGCAGAGCAAGCTCAAACTTCAAGAACAAGATCCCATTAATCCTAAAAAGAAGGGTATACAACCAATGCATTCTCCTGATAGTCACCTACGAAGCTGAAACATAGACCCTAACCAAGAGACTGGCCCGCTGACTGAGAAGCATGCAACATGCACATAAGAGAATCATGCTCAACCTCACACAAAGAGATCACAAGATAGCACAGTATATCAGAAAATAGGAGCCCAAGACATCATAGAATTTACTAGAAAACTCAGATGAAAATGGGCTGGTCATGTTGCAAGAATGGCTGACAACTGATTGACATCATGACTCACAACAGATCCCCAGAGATCACATACACAATCCAGTAGTAAAATTGATGACGGAGTCGAAGTCGCACTTTCTGTTCCAGTCTAACTAAAGATTGGGTTTAATATAAATATGCTAGGAACAGGATTCCATGTTTACTAATCTATGCATAAGTCCCGTTAAAACTATCACCGTTGACGAAAACTGCCCCCAAAACTCTCAATGGAGCTTGAGGGCTGAAAATTTAATCCTTCACTCCTAATTATGTCTAGGAAAAATTATTTTTGTTTTTTGAAAATTCCCGTTAGATAGCTTTGTGTTGGTGAGTTTAATTTGCAATGTAAGTTTATGCTAAATTGATCCCTCAGTTTGTATCTGACAGCTTTCACGCTTGTTTTTTGGAGAAGAAAAGTTTCATATTGATCAGTGCCCAACAATTGGCAAAAGAAGTAACTTATTTATTGATCAACCCTTTTTCCATTGGTAACTCTCAGCTTGTCATGCTGCAAAAAGACATTGGGCAAGATACAGTTTCTATTATGTGACTAACCAGACTTTTATTTTCATTTTAATTCATACTGACAGTGTGAGGATGAATTAAAGTTCAAGCCTTCATTTTCTACTACACATGCCTCGATGAATCTATTAAACATCTAAACATCTTGAGAGAAACATATCCATGTCTTTTAATGAGATTGTTTTGATTGTAATTTCATATAATTCTCTATTGAGACTGTCAAGAATTTTGAACTTCTGTATTCTTATAGTCATATTTATATCATGACAAACATATTAAATGCTAAGCTATAATCATTGAAGAAAAAAAAAAGGAATAATTGTAATTATGTCATTATTCTATAAAATTGGGACTAGTGTCAGCATCTTTGTTATTTTGATCACTACAATACAGATGGTGAACCCTTTGTTCTAAGATGAATCTGGTAATCCATGGACAGAATTCCTTATTCTAATTGAATCACTGCTGCACCAAATGGTCTGCTTGACCAACCAACCAACCAAGTAAGGTTCAGATTCTTCAGAATTCAGAATGTCTTTCTCTATCTATATGCCTATCTCCGTGTGTCTATGTGTGAGTGAGTGCACCTGTGTGTTAGTGTATGAGTATGTGTGAACATGTGTGTATATGTGTCTCTGGGTGTACGTGGTAACATTTCAGGGTCTACAACCTGGAATATTTGCATGAGTACACCATTAGGCATTATCTGAAAATGTTTTTTTTATTTTTGTTAAAAGTGCCATTTGGGTCTCTATGGATGTTTTTTGGACCAACATTGAACAAGCAATGAAACTAGTGCTGGTATTTTAAAAATGATTTTAGATAAAAGATCTATTTTTTTTAGATTATATTTTAGATGATTAGTCCTGGTATGTGGTGATTCATTTATGTGAGGTACAGATATCTCAGTTTTTTTCATTATCATCTAAAAACAATGAAGACACTAACCATGATAGCAAATGAGATAAGATATGTTATCGTCTTTAAATTAAATCTGATTAGAAGATAGGAGGAGAGGAACTAATCTTATCATTGAATGGTTGTGTAACAAGTATATGCGGTCAGGCCGCATCAAAATTCATTTCTGGAAAAAAAAGCCCCCAAAACTCCTTGCACAAAATAATGTTGATAGTTGAAAAAACAAAATTTCCTGATTTGTTTTTTCTTTTTTGTTTAGGAGAGGGTTTGGAATGATTATTTTGAAGGAAGGATTCTGAGGAAGAAAGAATCAATAGACTTCAAGAGTCACATCCTTTGGAATATGCACACACACACACACACACACACACACACACACATACAAACACACAAACATTCACACACACACATATACACAAACATATGCACATATACATACATACCGAAACACATATACAAGTACACATACCTACAAACACATACACATAAACAAACAAATGATTTCTTCGATATAATCTTCTAATTTCCTCGACCAACACTAATGTTATGTTCTTTATTTCAATTGGAAGATTATCAAAAGTTTGTATTATGATGATGATGATGATGATGATGGTAATGATGATGATGATGATGATGATGATGATGATTCTTTTTCAAGTGTGTGTGTGTGCACAGCAATCTAAACCACTGTCAAATCCTGCAAGATACAGTAATAAATGAATACCCACTATTTCAAAGCAAGATGTCACGATCCAAGCTTTCTTCTGATTTCAGAGATAGAAAAAAAAAAATTCTTCATACATGCAACTTCTTGCAGGATGTTTTTTTCTGCTGTGAAGTATTGTATGAGAAACCATGTCAATCAATTTTGGCAGAGCTTTATTATAAATACCGTTCTGTCTCGTATCAGTCAAACAAATATGCCGGTTGAAAAATTGTTGCTGCCGCCAAGGTTCAGTTTATTTTCCTTTATACCTGAAAAATCTTTGTACCATACTTTTAGTGGTATAAATTGTGATAGAAAAAAGATGGATTTATAGAAAACAAACAAAAACTAATCACTCTGTACATCGACTTGATAGATTGCCAATAATCAATGAATTTGAATTGATAAGGTTTGGTTGATAAGATTTTTTGATGGACAATGTGTCCTTTCTATCTACCAAGTGAGTATCATTGCAATCTTAATACAATTACTTCTATAGGAGTGAAAAAAGCTATACACCAATGGTTCTATTACTTCACTGAAAAGATATTTCATTTTTGAATGAATGACTTCATTATCCAAAGATTCATATGAATCTCATCAAATCATTATATATAGGTGGGGGCATCAATAAGTCTATAGCCTAACAAGGAAAAAAGCATTTATTTCACGCAACAAATATTCATTTTCAACACAATCACTTCTTTGCTTTGACTTTCTATCAAAGAAATGTTTTATCAAAACATCTATTCATTGAAAGACTTTTTATCAAAACAACATTTCATCAAAAGACTTTTTATTGAAATGATATTCCATCGAAAAAAACTTTTCATTGAAACCCCATTTCATCAAAACAACTTCTTATCAATTTTTTGAGACAAATCTTTATCAAAATGATATTATATTCGAACAAGTTTATTGATACAATGTTTCATAGAAACAAGTTTTCATTGAAAGAACTTTTAAATTTGTAATTTAAAAAATTTTAATAATTCAAATATAGAATTTCCATTTAGAATTATAATTTTTAAAAGTAGTAACATAGGGAGGCCCCCTAATTTTAACTTGGTGTTTGACACCTGAGAAAAAAATCCGCAAAACTTTATGTCATTAGTCTGGAGGAAGACTTGAAAAATCTGATGTAAACTCTCTCTCAGAGTAAACTCTCTTGAACCAAAATTTTTTCCAAAAATATAAACAAAAAAGTTATGTCAGTCCATGCAAAAAAGAGAGGGGACATATTGAAAAAAGTAAACATTGACTTTATAACAATTCAATTCTACGTTATAAGTAATGGAAATTGGTTTTTCTGTTTTAGATGAAAATTTGGGTCTTTTTCTTTCTAGCAAAAACAAGGAAATTTTTGAATTTTAAATATTTGGGTTTACCTACAACAGCCAGTTTTATAAATTTTTAGCTATTGATTGCAGATGAAAAATTATTTGATCGTTTTCACACAAAAACATTAAAAAGAGGAAACAAAGAAAACCAACAAATGTTTTGATAAAGTCGAATTGTCATTTTGATTAAGATTTGTTTTGATAAAAAGTTGTTTTGAAGAAATGTTGTTTCATTAAAAAATGTTCCAATGAAACATTGTTAAATAAAAATTTGTGCCATGGCTTCCTGCATTAAGGCAAACCATTATTTACTAACACATACCCATCAAAAATGACCTGGTTATCTACGTATGGGTCAGCACTAAGGAGCATAAAGCAAATTCAATTGGTAATTCATTTTTGATTATTAACATGTTCTAATTTTTTTTTCAATGTCTCAAATCAACATTAAATGCTTCTTTCAGTCACTTACAAAATCTTTTAAAATTTTATTCTAGTTCCAAATATCAACCAATTCTATCACGTATTCTTTATTGTTATATCCTAACAGACTATCTCATTTCATTACAAATGCGATAGGAAGCTCCTCATCTGAAAAAATCAGACAAGATTTTGGATTTTGTTGTCTTGATACTGTGTCTCTGACAAATCAGCTCCGTGAATGCCTTCTTTTCAGCCTGTCTGCGTCTTTGTCAGCTATTGAAAAAGAGAACAATTTTGGTAAGATCCTCATCAGATTTACTACAAAGACGATGATGTATCTTATCTCTACGCTACTAAATGCTACTCTTATTGAATCAACAAGAAGCTGTCTTCTACAAAAGTGGCATAAAAAATACCCACAATATTTTTGACACTCTGTTCTGTCAATTGTGTACTGATCTTATGGTTATTTATTTTTTACTGTTCAAAACTGTTACCAGTAAATATTCCCAAATTCTCCTAAGTTTTTATCAATAATACCAAAACATTAACTATAGTTAATATTTATAAATATTATTTTTTCTCAAGTACATCTCATTAGGCTAATAAATATAATAACTTTACCTATAACTTCATATTTAGTGAAGATAGTAGAAAATATACTCGTTGGACAAAACAACATTGGCATAAAGCAATATTTTCTGGGCCCTCACTGAGTAATTAACCCATTGCAAATAGTTTTCAAGATAGTATATAAAAAATTGCACAACAGCAGATGTTTTTCGAAGAAGATATATTTGAATGTATTTATAACAGAAAAGTTTGGATATTTGAATAACCGTAGCCATCAAAGATGACAAAGGGTTGAACGACCATATTCATCAAAGATGGTGGAGGGTTCTATCCTTTTTATATTTGTGTGTGTTTGTTTATGTGCTTGTATGTTCCAGTGTTCCTGCCCATACTATTTTATCCATAGATGTTTACTATGCCAAAGATGTTTCCAAAAAAATATTTGGGGGACTTTATTCTGACAAGTTTATTAGTAACATCTAGATTCTCAAGAATATAGATATTTCTAGATGTTTTTTTGAAAAGTCTATCATAGACGCTTTCCAGTGGAAAACGCCAGTGATGTCATAAATAGAATTTATTCTGACCATATTTATTCTTAAATGGAAATTTTTCACATGACTTCAGGTTTTGATGCTGTAGTTGTTCAATTACTGACTGCGATGACAAGTTCCTGATATTAACTTAGCTTAGTTCAGTGCCTAACTGAAAGTGAAAAAATGGGCTTTGGGAAGATAGTGTTACACCAATTTTCCAAGCAGAGAGAGTATGCTCATCTAGAAAATTAACATTCAAAATACTGACATTTCACATGGGCTCAAACACTGACCTCTGACATTGGGGAGAGATATAGGATTATTCCAGGTATTCCCTGGTGACAGGGGTGAATATTTGTAGTTGCTTCAAACAATTTCAGAATTATCTGCCTTTATCTATTGATAAAAACACAAGGGATAAATTGAAAGATTGTTTCTTATTTGAGTTACACATTGCAAATGTATTCTTTCTTCAAACACCAGATGTCAAATGAGAATAGTAGTTTTATAAATTCTTCAGGATTGAAATGGCATCTTATGTGATAAAAATTTGACATTAGAACATCACTGATATTTTCTGTCCAATCCAAACATCACTGGAGTTCAATTACAGGAACTCAATTTCTTCCACTTTTCACCAATAGATACAAGGACACACCATGTCTCAAGCAGTACTGACAATCGTCATTTGTGACACACACCAGTGGCAATGACTCTAGAAACTTTCTCATACTGGTACTTGAGGTTGACAGAATTCCTCACACTGTAATATCTCTACTCATACACTAACCAAAATTATCTCGACTTGTTAAGTGAAACATTCCGCACACTACTTATCATGAACATGACTAGAAGCCAACTTTACTGAGAGCTCATCCATTCATTTATGAGTTTTTGGACTATCATACTCTTTTCCACTTCAGCACACTGTACAAGTAATATTTTTTATAAATCAAGTAATATCTTAATATAAAAATAAGTGTTGAAGATTTACACCACATTTAAACTCATTGATAATGCATGATATATTTCCTAGCTTTTAAACATATATCTGGAAAATTTAAATATTTCTCGGTGTTTTAGGGCGCTCTTTGACTCAATTTTGATAGAAACTTCAAAATAAAATCGGCAAAGCTGTCGTTGATAGATCTTCACTCAAGAAAAGAAGTAGCACATCTATGGTCTGACTTTCAGGCTTGTTACAGACATTGTCATACAATCTTCAAATAGAAGGAGATATCCGTTGATTCTAATTTTCAGATTTCATGTGTGATTGGAGATTGAACAGAACAAATCATTGTAGCCTCATAGATTGCCCGACCAACCACGCAAGTAAGATACAGATTTTTCTCTCTTCGCGTATCTGTGGGTTTGTGTGTATATGTTTCTGATGCTCCTGGTCATATTTTTGGGGCTACAACTTAGAAAATTTGTAGAAGTCCACCACCAGGCACCATCTGAATATATTTTTCTTGTTTTTTTCTTAAAAAAAGCTTCTTTTGGTCTCCATGGTCATTTGGCACCATCAATCCTCAAATCTTGTACAGGTATTTTCAATTGGGTAATTCCAGGTACAAGATTAAACTTTTTAGATAATTTTCAATGATATTTTAGATAATTGATTCTGTTACACATGCTGACTATGGTGATTAGTGCAAGGTATGGATATCTTCAAGTAGATAGAATTCTGTGAGATTTCCGTCAGTTTTGCTTCGTAGATTTCATGCATAATCAGAGATTAAATGAATTATTGTTATTTCGTCATAATTGTTTTGTTTTTGAGATAACGAGTTTCTTTCACACAATGACTCACAAAATGAAATGGAAACTTTAAAATATATTCCGACTTTTAAAAAATCGTTGTCTTTATCGCAAGGTCTGTCAAATGGGCTCATCATTTCTAAGAATTATAACATCCTTAAAGAAAATTTGAAATTTTATAGAGTTGTACAAAATTATGAGAAGAAGGAAATAGTCCATGTTGAGATGTGTAGATTCATTTTCATCAGCAACCTTTTACAATCAGCCATTAGACATAGACCTCCAAAATTTGCATATTTTGCTGGCTAAATTTTTGCACATGATTTCGAGAAATCCATGTGAGTCATGATCACATGTGATCTATGGGGATCCATGTTGTGAGTCATGATATCCATCAGTTATATGACATTCTTACATCATGGCCAGCCCATTGCCATTTGAGTTTTCTTATCATTTCTATGATATCTCTGATTCCTTTTTTTCCCTAATGTACTGTGCTGTCTTGCAATCTCTCCATGTAATGTTGAGTATGATTCAATCTTGTGCACATTGCATAATTCTTATTTTGAGGGCCAATCTGATAATTAGCTTCCATGTCTCAACTCCATAGGGGACTATTAGGAGGATGAATTGGTTGTATATTTTTCTTTTAGGGACTAATGGGATTTTCTTGGTCTTGAAAGTTTGCCAACCTAAGATGACTCTTAGCTTAATTTGTTCTTCTTTTGAGGATTTCATGGAGATGTTTAGATAAGCTACTTTCAATGAAGTTTATAAACAAAGAGAAGAAAAGAACTAAAACACACACACACACACATATATATATTTATATATATATATATATATATATATATATATATATATGTACATTGTGGGTGTATATATATATATATATATATATATATATATATATATATATATATATATATATATATGAATATATATATATATATGTATATATACATAAAAATACATACATATAAATATAGTATTAAAAAAATGATGATAGATGGGATAGGTGGATAGAGATGTATAAACACGCACACACGCAAATACATATACACATAGATAGATATGAAAAGACTGAGGACATATTGATAGATAGGTCTGGTTAGTCTGTCAATAGAAACCATCATATAATCAAGGTCTTTTTGGCAGCATGCCATCTTTTAGGGTGAAAAATTAGAAAAAAGGGATGATCAATGAATAAGTTTCTCCTTTCATCTTTTGTTAGTTGGTGATCTCTGAAGTCTGAATTCTTCAAAAAACAAGCTTAATGTTGCTGGACAAAATCCTGGGGGTAAATTTTGTATAAACTTCCACTGTAACTTGACCCCCACCCTACCAATAAGTTTTTTAGGGAGGTGATTTAAAAAAAAAATGATAATAAAAGTTTTTCTCGACATGATAAGTAGATGAGTTAACATTGGAATTTTTAGCCTTCTTGTTGCAGCTTGTGTGCATGATACATACATACATATGTACATGCATACATCCATACATAGCCAGCAAGACCAACTAAAAAGCTGAAGAAACATATGTTAACAGTTTTGATGACATTTTTGGTTGACGTTTTCGAATATATAGATTGTTAGATAGAAAGATAGATATATACATGCATATACACATATGTAACATATATAAAATGGGGGGATAGATAGATAGATAGATAGACATATAGATAGATCGATGGATAGATAGACAAATAGATAGATAGATAGATGGATAGACAGATACATAGATAGATAGATAGATAGATAGATAGAATAGACTGGGGATAGATAGACTGATATCCAGTTAGTTATAAGTATTACCAGTGATGTGATCCCATGTAAACATTGTAAGCCACATTTGAGAAACGTGGGAATTCAGTTGTGCTGAAAGTTACTTATTTTGCTCAAGGATCAAACTACAAAGTCAGAGTTGGTTGCATTGCATGCAACATTTAATCAGTAGCTATATTACCAGCAGCATCTAATC
The DNA here is from genome assembly GCA_963457665.1 of Thysanoteuthis rhombus. NCBI lineage: Eukaryota > Metazoa > Mollusca > Cephalopoda > Oegopsida > Thysanoteuthidae > Thysanoteuthis > Thysanoteuthis major. The sequence goes on along the minus strand of OY735212.1, from coordinate 59,006,139 downwards.
AGCAGCTTTATAACCAGCAGGCAAGATAGTGACCACAGTAAAGTTTCCTGATGGACTTGTTCAATGGAGCCATTGAAGAGTACTGTCCAACAGAAGATAATAGACATGAAGGCTGCATCAACTAATCAACACTGTCTGATTGTGTCGGGTGGACATCCAGAGACAGTCATATCTACAGCTGTCAAAGGCAGCAAAGGTGATGTGTTGCTCTGTTAGAATCTACATAAAAATAGATCCTCTGATAGTTGCCTTGCCCGATGATATTCTGTAGCTGCCATCCTGTCTACCTTTTAAATTGAATTGTGTTGATTTCCCAATGTTGATCCAAGCCGAAATTTCCCTTGCGTCCAGTTATAAGAAATACATGGAAAAAATCAACTATATTAGAAACTGACAACCGAACCCGTCACCCAAATAGTCAACATAAGTTTCTCCAGTTTTCAAGTTGGTCTGGCTAGCTAGCTATGTATGTATGTATATCATATGTACATTCCACACCGATGCAGATAGACGGCTGAAAATTTGAACATTTACTTATTACTATGTTAACAAAAAAAGTTTTCTTTTTTAAATCCCCTCCCTAAATAAGATTTTAGTAGGGAGTTCAATATGCAATGTAGGTTTTTTTCAAACTGGCCCCTTTTTTTGTGGCAACCTCTTTAAAAAAAAAAAGACTTTTTCTTGTGATTACTGCCCAACAAAAAGCAAAAGAAGTAACAATTTCATTGATCATCCCTTTTCGTATTTTCTAATTGATCACACCTAACATGGCAAGCTGCCAAAAGATATTGGTCACATGACAATTTCTATTGAGAGACTAACCAGAGCCGATATTTTTTTTCAAGTGATCACTAAAAAATCTGAATTTTCAAAAAACTAACGGCAAGCTAGGAACCAGTTTAGCAAAAACTTACTTTGAAAATTGAACCCCCGACAAAACACCAATATAAAAGTGGAGGAATTTTCTAAAAAATTCCCCAAAATGTTCAAATTTTCAGCCTTCTAGCTCCATTGATGTGGCTTGTATGTATGTATCATATGTGCATAGCCAGCCAACCGGACCGACTTGAAAACTGAAGGAACCTATTTTGACAGTTTTGGTTTACGGTTTCTAACCGTGAAATTAATTTCTTAAGTAATTTTTTTTATTCCGTGATCTTCAAACAACATTTAATTTACTGTTTCTATCTGTTCATATTTTTTTTTGGCTCGGAATAATTTTCATTTCTCCTATTGCAGTTTCCTCTTTCCCAATTGAACTTAAAAGTGCAGATGCCTTTTGACCATATGGAATGGATGAATGACATTTATTCAATATCATTTAAAAAAATATACAGATCAGCAGATGAGGAAGGAAGGGATAAAAATACGAAATGCTTGAACCAATGAACTGGTTTCCTGTTTATTTTATAAAAGGATCCGTCAGTCGTTTTCTGTCTGGTCTGACATTGCAGCCATATATGTACAACAATGAACCACCAATCATAGCCAAGTAGCTACTTAAGGAAAAAAGGAAGATTTATGACCATTTAAATATTTTGCAACCTTCCGGGGTATTTTCTTCTTATGAACTCAGTTGTGTGCACGGATTATTGTTAGTGCGAGATAGGATAATTAAACCTTCCATGAGCAATATCCTTCGCAAAGCAATTCTTGAAGGAATTTTTATTATCTGATGTGAGTGTTGGTTGGTTGAGCTTGTTCCACAGAATGGTCACCCCGGCATCCATATTGTACCCTCTTGGGCATTTTGCTTCCTGTGCCTTTGCTTTGTCGCTATGTACCCACATACTATTACTAAGTTTTGGTTGTAGCATGATCTTCTTTGGGTATAATGTGATGTGTGTAGATTTATCCAGTTTAGAAATGGAGCAGTTTGTCTGTATTTCACGGTTTCCAGGTTCAACTTCTAGAATCGGCTTGTGTAACTCAAATTCCTGATTTGAGGGATCCATTCTGTTATATGTGACATTGCATTCAATTTTCAAATTATAACACTTTGTTGATTATGGATACTACTTCCTTGAGAACCCAAGTGTTTTCTTAAAAGAGTCTATGTAGTCCTGTGGTTAAAAAATGTGAGAATGAAAGATGTTTAAATGAATCTGCTAAAAATGAAAAAAGCTATGTATATATAAACTTTTATTAATCCAAAATGTATATTTCAGCTAATCATCATCATCAGCCTTTAAATGTCTGTTATTGGACATCAACCTTCCCAAAGATTTGCCAGACCAACATTTATCGGCCATTCTTGCAATATTATCTGTTCATTGCTGTTAGAGTTTTTTGATAGATTCTGTGATATCTCAGACTCCTGTTTTTTCTCTAATATACTGTGCTGTCTTGTGATCTCTTCATGTGAGGTTGAGCATGGTTCTGTACTCATTACATGATTCTGAGCTTGAGGGTGCGTCTTTTGGTTAGGTTCCATATTCCAGCTTCATAGGTGACTATTGACAGAATACATTGGTTGTATACACTCCTTTTTAGCACTAGTAGGATTTTGTTGTTCTTTGAAGTTGAGCTTGCTCTACCAAAAACTTGCCAACCTAGAGTGATTCCTCGCTTGTTTCCTTCTTTTGAGGATTACATGGAGATTAGTTATCCTACATAGATGCAGTGGTCTATTTTTTTCCAGTTCTGTGTTTTTGATTTGGATTGTTGTATGTCTGAGCAGATAAAAAACATCGAATAACTCGTTCGTAATTGCATAAGATGAAGGAAAGTACTCTAAAGAACCACCGGGGTTATTAGTTCATGTTCAATGATTAATTCTATCAATAATAATAATTCATAAAAGTCTTGTTCTGTGACACATGTAACCAGTCCATTGTCAATATTAAAACAACTTGTCTGACAGAAAATGATAATAGATGAGTCGTTTTGATTCTGACATTGAGTGATGATAATTACTTACATGATTTGTATTTACAGTTTAGGAATGAAGATAAAATAAGTCAAATTTTAATAATTCATACAAATATTATTCATACTTCTGAACAGCTGCTTAATCATTTCTGAAAAACCAGTGAGAAAAATGCACACCTTAACAATGCATTGATATAATTGGAAAAACTTGAAAAACACTGAACAAGAATATCTTAATATCATCATCATCATCATCAGCCCATTAACTGTCCCCAGGATTCACCAGATCATGGTTATCATGGAGCCAATATTAAGAAGAAAATAGGATTCCGAGACATTGTAGAAACCATAAGGAAACTCAAATGGCAATGGGCTGGTCATGTTGCAAGAATGGCAGCTAACAGATGGACAATACAACTGACATCATGGATCTCCAGAAATCAAATGTGGAACCGAGGTCTGCAGAATATGTGATAGTGAGACAAACTGGACAGGTTTAGGAAATATTGACTCTGCGACACCCACAATAGATGTGATGAATCCTGGGGAAGGTCCATGTCCAACGACAGATGATAAAATAAAAATAAAAATAAAAATAAAAATAAAAATAAAAATAAAAATAAAAATAATAATAATAATAATGATGATGATGATGATGATGATGATGATGGAAAGGTCTGTGTCACTCAATGAATAACAGACTCAACTGAATTTAAAACAATAGGAAATTACTTAAAAGGAGAACCAGCACATCTCTTAAAAGACAACCCTCAAGGGAGTATGACAGTTGCTGACAAAGTCCAGGTCTATGTTGCTTGTGTCAGCTTAGTGACCCTGGCAAGTCTCAAGTCTGGTCAAGATGCAAGTCCACCAAAGGTTTACCTCCACCTTAGTCATACAGCTTAGAGTGCACAGCTGCTGAATGAACTGGGAAATGTGTCCTAAGAGTTCTCCATACTCTTTGCTCATACTGGGAATTGATCCAAGGACTGTCTGCATGTGAGACAGTTGTGCTAACTATTACACTATCTGAATAGACAAAAGATTACTTAGAAACACTTTATTCTCTTCATTACATCGGTCGGCATGCTTGTGCATGCATTTACCCCATTAATTGATATGGTGTTTTCCTTACCAGAAGTAAATGAAACAAACTCTCCTCTGTAAGGGAGATAACTCGATATTGAATGAAATGCTCAACAGAGTATGTCTAATGACAGACTTTGATAGGAGGATGATGATGATGGCAATGGCATTTGGGAACTGGAAACTCAATTTGCAGCTGTTTCCTTCAGACCATTCTTTGGAACTGGATGCAAATTTGAATGATTCGGAGATGGAATTGATGTTGGCAGTTGTACTGATTGAAATTTGGAAAGGTTCAAGTTGATACAAATGTTTGCTAATAGAGTTTCAAATTCCTGTAATTACTTTTTCATGTGATATAAAGAGTAACAAAAAAGGATTTTATCATTTTGGTCAAAAACTCTCGACTGAAACAATGTTCATAAAACAGGGAAAAAAATAAGAACATGGAAATATTTTTGGCTTTATCTCTAAACTCACAGAGATGTATCTACCCTAATTTTAGCTGATTTTTACAGAGTTCTTTTGAAATATCACTCAATTGAGATGATCTTTTATCTTATTTATTGGACTCATCATCATCATCATCATCAGCAGCAGCCTTTTAGTATCCAATTTAGATCGCCACCAGTATCTGACAGACCTCTCTATCATGAGTGTTGCGTAGCCAGTACTTTCTGAACTATCTCATTTTCTGCCAGTTTCACATATGATCTCTGGGAATCCAAGTTGTGAGTCATGATGTCCAGCAGTAGTCTACCATTCTTGCAAAATGACCAACCCATTGCCATTTGAGTTTTCTAACGGTTTCTATTATATTTCAGACTCTTGTTTTTTCCTCTAATATATTGTGCTGTCTTGTGATCTCTCCATGTGATGTTGAACATGATTATTTCCTGTGCACAATGCATTTTTCTCAATTTGAAGGTCACTCTTTTGGTTAGATTTCATATTCCAGCTCCCTAGGTGACTATCAAGAGGATGCATTGGTTGTATACCCTCCTTTTAAAGACATGGGATTTTCTTGTTTTTGAAGGTTGAGCTTGCCCAACCTAGAGTGATTATTTGCTTATTTTCGTCTTTTTTTTTTTGATTATCATGGAGATTCATTAAGCATTAAAGTACAAGAAAACAGTTGCTATCATTCTGAAATAAGCAAAATATTTATAATTGATTTGAGGTAAATTTTAGTTTATTCATTGTGTAATCAAGTATTTTGTTTCAACCGAGCGAATTCACAATTTTAACCAAGATACACTCATGTGACTTTTCTCGAAAATGCGGGTTTCGTAATCCTCTCATCTTTTGTTAACATACAGAATTCTTTTGCTGCTAAATTCTTGTAGAAGGAAATTGATCAAAGGGAAATATTTTCAATTTTAAAAAGAACCAATTTGCTTTTGCACTAGATAAACTTCTAAGAATTGAATCACCGGAGCCTCACATGATCAACCAACCAAGTGGGTTACAGATTTTTCTCTCCTTGCTTGTCTGTGTGTACGTATGATTGTGTTTGTATGCATGTGTGTCTCTTGGTCGTATTTTGGGGGTTGCAATCTTGAAAATTTGCATGAGTACACCACTAGTCACCATCTAAAGTTTTTCATTTTATTTTATCAAAAAAGTGCTTTTTTGAGTCTCTATGGTGATTTTAGGACCAACAATGCCCAAATCCTGTGTCAGCATTTTTCTTTCAGATGGTGCTTTGTGGTGCACTCAGGTAAAATTGTAAGGTTGCAGTTCCCAAAATGTGACCAGGAGCACACACACATACACATGAGGATAGGCAGAGGACTCTTAACAATAGAAAAATCTGTAGCCCACTGGTTGGTTGGGCTATTTGTGGTGTTATGGTGATTCAATATTCTATCTCACAAATATCTATCTATCTATCTATCTATCTATCTATCTATCTATCTATCTATCTACTTGAATCTGTATGTATTTAACTTTCTTTAAATGATAGGCTAAAGAAGTAAGTTTGTCATCAGATTTTGCATGATTTATGAATTATGTATACTCTCTACTAATATATATTCAAATCATATTCAATGGTGTTTTCAGATGCATGTGTATATGCATAATTTTATATGTTTGTGTGCTGTTGTGTATGTGTGTGTGTGTGTGTGTTTGTGTGTGTGTGTGCACCTAATTTTCTGTGAGCTTTTTCAGTGGCTCAGTTCATATGATAATAAATGTATCTCTTCTTCCGAGAGTGAGTGTTTGAGCATTTTAGACAATTTTGCATATTGATTTTTGAAGACAAGGTGCCTCTCCTTATCGGGAAGATTAATGCCACATATTCTTCGTAGTAGTTTAAATATTCATACAGTTATAAAATATAAGATACCCACGTCATATAAATACATGTCCCTATGGTGTCTCTCTGCAATAAGAATACTTTGCTTCAAAAAGGTTATCCAGTCCAAATATTCCAGTTTCAAAACATTACTATGAAAATTTTTTTTCGTGGAAATATTTTGAAACTGACAGCCATAGGATTCTGATTCATAAAAGATGCGGGTTTGATTTCTTCTCTCTAGGTATTGATTCATTGCCAAATAATCATTTGATGCTCTTCACTAATCAAATTTTCAAGTATTTGAAATGACTGAAATATGACATGAAGCTTTTAGGCTGAGTAAATTATAGGATCATTGCTTGATCATTTGGAATGTATAATTTTGTTTTTATCCTTTGTAATTAGTGAGATACAGATACCCTGAATATCAACGTGTGTTTGCAACCATCTTGGAGGACACATCAAAAAGTTTCAAACTTGATTTGCAGCCTTGAACATTTCCTACAAGAAAATGAAAAAGAATGATGAAAGAAGTAATGAGATTTGAAAACCTTTGAGAAAAATGAAAGATGAATTTCAAATATAAACAGATTGAATAAACTAAACTGGTTAGAACAGAGTTAACTAGATTTTAACAAAAAAAATAAATAGTTCTGGTTTGTCATTCAATGGAAACCATCATGTAACCGACATCTTTTGGCAGTGTGCTGTGTTGGGGGGGATAAAAAAAGTTCCTTCCCTGATATTTTTTTTAGTAGTGATCACTAAAGACGCAAGAATTTAAAGAAAAAAACAAAAAAAAAAACATGGATGCTGCTGGGCACAATTTAAGGGATCAGTTAGGCATTAATTTTGATAGTAAATTGGAACCTTCACTAGTAACCTACTTATGGGAGGAATTTGATAGAAAAAAGCAAACAAGAAAATGTTTTTTCTTGACAAGGTAAGGAATAAACATCAAAAACTTTAGCCTTCTGGCTCCATTGGTGTGGCCTGTATTCATAATGCATACGTAACCAGCCAGCTAGCCAGACCCACTTGAAAACTGATAGAAATCTATTTTGAGAGTTTTTGTTGACAGTTTCTAATTGCAAGATAGACTTTGTTATGTTTTATTTGGTTCATCATTCAGATACTAGAGTTTTTATTAGTCATCAAAAGTCACTTGTAATAACCTAAAGATGTTCTGTACTGTGCTGCTGAAAAAAAAGAAGGTAACTGTTTTATTTTTTGCTCTTCTGACTCAGCAGACTGACACTTAACAGAAATTTGCAATGAGGAATATTATTTTCTGTCAGTTTGATCGGCAAAGCTAAATTTAGATTTGTTGGAAATTTTCAAATAAAAAAAAATTAGGTGATAATCATACTGACAAAGTGATATATTCTATGTTATTAATTTAAAATGGCTTTTACCTTCATCCTAACTTTCAGTTACTTTTTATCACAATCAATTTTTTTCTCAGGATGACAACACCACTAGACCCTGTCAAGATTTCAAAATCATATGTATTTATGTGTTTAACTGAGATACATTGAAGAAGAAAATATTAGATTGATAATGATATTAATATATAATACAGGAATTCTTCCTTTCATTATGTATGGCTTTGTTTTCAGTTTTTTCTCAGTCATTGTCCGTTTACAATTCAGACCTTTCCCACATCAGCCCACACCTACACACCCATGTACACACTATAATAAACTGTCAACTGAATTTGTGACCAATTTGTCAAGATTGGTTTCTCCCAGTTTTGACGTTGGCTGGATGGCTTGCTATGTATGTATCATGCATATAGGCTGTTCCAAGGAAGCTAGAGGGCTAAAAATTTCAACATTCAACGTTTTTCTTGAGTTTTAACCCCCCCACCCCTGCCAAGTAGCTTTCCACTAGGGGTTTTCAATTCGCAATCTAGGTTTAGGATAAATAGATCATTTAGTTTTTGTCTGCCTACTTTTTTTTTTTGATGATGACTTTTTTTAGCTATCACTGCCCCCAAAAGATGGGGGCAAAAAACTTATTCACTGATCACTCCTTTTTTCAATTTTTTTTAATTGATCACCCCCAATACTGCATGCTGCCAAAAGACATTGATTATGTGACGGTTCCTATTGAGTGACTAACCAGACTTGTCTGTTTATACATCAAATAACTTTGTTGTGATTTTCAATGTGTTTATAAACTCAACTAATTTGCTTACTGTGATTGAATGATAACTATCAGGAATGATCATTCTGATGCCTGAAGAGAGAGACCATGCAGGTAAATATATTGACATAAAAGAAATAGAAATGATCAGTCCACAGGAGTACATCAGCCTAAAATTGTAAAGGTTAACTTTTCATTTTTATTATTTATGCATGACTTATAAAATGTTTTTCAAATAAAATAATCTGTTCTAATTCTGAGTTGATTGACAAGTGTTTGCATTTAGAATCGAAATAATTGTTACTTATATTCGCTCAATAAAATACATCCTTGAATTGATGGAACTGTTTGAATCAAATAATTGATGAGCAAAACTAAAAAGACACAACATTTAGAATTTGAATATGCCAAGAACACCGAATTGTAATGTAATATATGTATAATACTTTGAATTTCATGAATTTGGAAATAGTAGATAGAACTTACGTATCAGTATCATCATTATTGAATCACTGTAGCCCAATAGATGGCCCGCCTCACTGACTAGCAAAGTGGTTTAGAGATTTTTCTTTCTTTGCTTGTCAGTGACTACGTGCCATATTTGTGTTAGTGGGTGTGTATATCTCCAGTCACTCCTGGTCGCTTTCTTAAGGCTACAACTTTGACAATTTGAATGGGTACACAACTAAGTAACATCTAGCGTTTTTTTTTGTTTTTTCAAAAATGTTCTTTTTGAGGTCTCTACGGTCATTTTGGACACGAATGCCCAAATCTTGTACCAGTATTTCTTTTAGATGATTTTAGATAAAAGATCTATTTTTTAAGATAATTTCATATAATTAGTTCTGGTACATGAGTGGGCTACTAGGATCGATTTATGCAAGGCACAGATATTCATTTTTTTCTTTTGATAACGAAAAATAGGTGTTAGAGGAAATGTCCTTGAAAGTAGTATTTCTTTTAGCATTCCTTGTCTTCTTTTTGAAGAGTTCATAATAATTATTAGAGAAAAATTGAAACTGACAATTATTGATCTGCTTTTATTCATTTTTACTGAACAAACTATAAATTATTTTGGAGGAAAAATTAAAAATTTGCCAATGGTTAAAACTTCATCTCATCATTACAAAAGTAAATGAATGAAATGATTATAAAAAGCCTTCACTCATTGATCATAATTTGCAGTTTTTTCATCTGCAAAATAGTCAAGCAAGAACCATAAGTTCAATGATGCATTCATCAACCGTGTTAGCGGTAGCAAGAGAAAGAGAAAGAAGATTGCTGCTTTTCTTGAGTCAATTGATTCTCATACTTGTAAAATATTGCAATATGGAAATATTTCAAGAGTATTATTTTCAATAGAAATAATCAATGGCTTATTTGAGATACAAAAATGCTGAACTCATACATTCAACAATAACATCATAGCATTAATGATGTCACACCATTGATAACATTACATCTCTTTGTTTCTTTCCTTTTCTATTGTTTAATGTAAGGCGAACTGACCAACCAACAGACAGACCAACAAACATCAAATAGAGATGTATGGACACATCAGAAAATTAATTGCAATTTAAAAAAAAAATTTTTTAAAGTCACCTATGGAGCAGAAATATGGAACCTTACCAAAAGATCGGCTCTCAAACTGAGAACCATGCAATGTACATGAGACGATCATGCTTTGCATCATGTGGAGAGATCACAAGACAGTAAAGTATATTAGAGACAAAAGCAAGTGTCGAAGATATCATAAAATCCATTAGAAAACTCAAATGGCAATAGGCAGGCCATGTTGCAAGAATGTTGGACAACAGATCAAGATCACAACTCACAATATGGATCCACTGAGATCATATACAAAACAGTCGCCAGTTAAATGAATTAGACAGGTTCAGGAGATATCGATGCACATGAAAGAGAAACATGGTGAATTTTGTGAAAGATCTGTGTCCAATGACAGATGTTAAAAGACTGATGATGATGATGATGATGATGAAAGCTATCTATTACATTCATCCTTAGAAATATTTTTTCTTCAACTTTTCTGAACATTCATTTATCAACAGAGTGTGAGTAAATACAAACTGAAATCTACATGCTGAATATAAAAATACAAAAGAAAAGGAATTTGAATGATCAACGAAATACTAAATAAGATGGATTGTTTTTTTCCTCTTTGTAATCTAAAGACGACTCACAACGTAGATCCCCACTGATCACATGGAGCCAGCAGAAAATAAGATGGCGTGACGACTTTGGTTCTGGTTATATTGGCACCATGATGCCCACGATCTAAAGGTCTGACAGATCCTGGTGAAGGTCTATGTCCAACAACTAATGTTAAAAGGCTGACGATAATACTTTTCTAGGATCCACTTTACTGGTACAGAATCAAGGAGTCAGGTTCAGAAACCACTTACAAACTCTAATTTCCACCGATTCACAGAGTGACAGCTGGAACCCTTTCATCTTCGCCAGAACTTCTGTGTGTATTGTGCTGACCAATGATTTAACTCTTACTAACTTGCTTTTACCAAGCAGACCTATCTGAACTCTAGTCAAGATGTTGCCACATTGACTAAGCTCAAGTTTGATTGTTCATTCATGTTATGGTTATAAAGGTTTCAAACCTTCAACTAAAACTGATGCAAAAATGTCAACTTAGGTTTCATCAATTTTCAAGTTGGTCTGTCTGGCTATGTATGTATCATGGATACAGGCTGCACCAATGGAGCTAGAGGGCTGAAAACTTCAACATTTACTCCTTATTATGTCTATAAAAAAAAGTTTTTTCATTCAAAAAAAATCCCTCCCAAATAGGCTTGTAGTGGAGATATCAATTCACTATGTAAATTCATACCAAATTAATCCCTCAGTTTCTACCTATTTACCTTCGTTCTTTTTTAAAGTTGAGATTTTTCAGTGATCATTACCAAACAAAAGATTAGAGAAGTAACTTATCCATTAATCACAGCTTTTTCCAATTTTTTAATTGATCACCACCAACACAGCATGATGCAAAAGATGTAGGTTATGCAACGGTTTCGATTGAGTGACGTACAAGACCTCTTCATCATTATCATTTTAACTTTGTCTATATCTCTTTGATTTTTCACCAACTACATTACAACTCTTTCCCTCTTCTTTAGGAACCTTAGCTCTTCCACTTAGTGATTTCAGATCTCCATCATTGGTGGCTTCATAACTCTCATATGGAGGACTATTTGAACAACCACACTTAATGATCTCCTCTCTTCTATAACAGTGAACGATGACTTCAGAAACTTAACAAATTTTTTGGTTATGAGAGAGGAGAATTCTAAGTACAAACCTGTAAATTATAATTTCCATTTAGGGTTAATTGTTGTTAAAAATTTGGTATCATATTCCTGCTGTCCTCCAAGCACAACAACAAATATGTGTGGACCGATTAATTATTGTGTGTTTTATAATCTGCATTTCAAGAAAAATTCATAATAGATAATTTCTTTTTATTTTGTTTGTAACATGTAACATGAATTGCTATAAAATTCTCAATTAATCATGGTTAGAATTCATTTAAAAGACCTGAAAACGGATATTTGAAAAAGTGCACAGAAAAAGACAGTTGTCTCAATAATGGCTAAAAATCATAAAATATCTGTACCTAGCATAAATGAATTACCATAGCCTGCAGGTGTATCAGAACCAATTATCAAAATATTTATCAAAAATTATCAGAGAAATTAGATTGCTTTTCTGAAATTATGTATAAGGAATACCGAGACAAATGGCCATAGGGACCCCAAAAAGCACTTTAAAAAATAAGCAAACAACAAAATCAAACATAGCCCCACTAATGACATGACCAACCAGCTAAGTGGGTAACAGAGTCATCTCTCTTTGAGTGTTTGTATCTCTTCCTATCTATATGTGCGTGTGTACATTTGTGTCTTGAGGCACAGTTGGTCATATTTTGGGGACTACAACCTTATAAGATAACATGAGTATTTCTCTACGCACTGTCTAAAAAAAAATACCAACATAAGATTTGGGCATCGTATGTCTCAAAATGAGACTGGAGACCCCAAAAGAGTACTTTTGAAAAAAAAACAAACAATTAAACATTGCACATTTTCTCAGTTGTAGTCCAAAAAATGTGAACAAGACCACCCAGAGATGCACACACTCAAACACAAAAACTCATAGATAGATGATCAAAGAGAGAAGAATCTGTAGCCCACTTGGCTGGCTGGCTGGCTGGTCAGACCATTAGTGGGGCTACAGTGATTCAATTGGCATTTGAAAATCTTGACAGTCTCAGTGTCAACATCTAATCTGGAAATGACCAGAAATCATACTGATGGAATTTGAAGTTTGAAGGGAAAACTCACGATTTTTGAGAAGATTAGTCATATACATGTTAACATTTCATGCATTCTCTTTCTCCAACCAATAAAAGCAAAGCATTGCTTACTTGCTCCAGACTGCAAATCTAATTGTTAAATCAATGTTTCACTGGCTTTTCCATGGAACTAAAAAGATATTATTCTCTCCTGTGAAGAAATTAGATTAAGGTTTCCTTGGTTTCCAGACAAAAACTAAAAAACAAAAACAAATGGCCTTAATACCATTTTCCCTTATTAACTAGGATGGACAAGTTTGAATGACCCAATAGACACTGATAATTTCTAGTTTAGCCCTGGGTTATTAAACAACATTAATAATTTATGAGGAGTTTTAGACAGCCCAATGTTTATTTTATGAGCTCTAATTGCATTAGATCAATATTCTATTAAATATAATATATATTTATCATTATTTTGTATAAAATTACAATTATTTAACTATAGGATATAATCTAATGTTTTATAACACTTTTAAATCAGTAAAAATATCAGAAAATAATAAGAATATCATATACATTGGTCACTTGACAATGAACTATGTTTATTTTTTCATTTACTGACACACCAATTGTCAAAATTAAAAGAAAATGATTCTATAAAAGAAGTGAAGAAGTCATTTCTACATGAATTAACATTAATTATAAGTTAAATGCAAGAAAAACCCCAAAACAATTAGAATATTGAATTGGTCATGTTCCAGCAAGGCCATCAATACCATAAAAAATATTTTCAATATTTCTCCACTGAAAATGAGACCATGAATCTTATACACGGATTTTCTGATACACACGCACACTCACACACACACACACACACACATATATACATATATATATATATATATATATATATATATATATGTATATATATATATGTATATATATATATGTATATATATATATGTATATATATATATACATATATATATATATATATATATATATATATATGAGAGAGACAGACAGACAGACAGACTGACAAACAGACAGAAGAAAAGAAAAGAAGAGATTTAAAACGACTGAGACTATTCCATTCTTGAGTGGGAAAGAAGAGTTGCTAATCTTTGTTCACTCATTAATTGAGCTCCTGGAACTTTTCCAACAGGTTTTCTTCATTTCAATAACACACACACACACACACACACACACACACACACACACACACACACACACACACACACACATATATATACATATATATATACATATATATATATATATATGCAAATGAATATATATATATATATACATACAAATATAAATATATATATATATATATATATATATATATATATATACATACATACAAATATATATATATATATATATATATATATATATATATATATATATATTCATGTATTGCATATTCTGGAGCTAAAAGGTTTTTAGCTTGAAACTTCTGAGGTTCAGGTTTATGAACCCTAAGAGAATACTTTAAACTTCACTGAATAACCTCACAGCATAAAAAACAAAGTGTCTTGGTCTCTCAAAAATACAACAGACCATCATATCTCAAACGTGGGTATGAGGCTTGTTGACTCTAGATGAACAGTATCAGTAAAGTATTTAGCATCAAAAAAAACTTTCAACCCTTTGACAATGAATAGAATGCAACTGACTAAAAATAATCCTTAGGACTAGAATGCACATAATTAAGACAACACTGATCAAAGTTTGGTCAAGTAATGTGAGCGATAAGGTTATAAAACCTTTCCTTGAAACCTGGGGTTAAACAGCTGAAAGTTAACTCTCCTGTGCATGTTGCATGGTTATCAGTTTGGGGGTCAATATTTTTGGTTTTGGCTCAATAGGTAACTAGCAAAAGGATGTATTTGTCGTATAGCCTTCTTTCTCGGACAAATGGGATCTTCTTTTTCTTGAAGGTTAAGCTGGCTCTACCGAAAGATTGCCATCCTAGAGAGTAGAGGTAAATAAACAAGTCATTATTGTGAAAGGAAGACCACATCAGACATATCACTACATTGTAATAATGATAAAGATATGAAAATCATTATTTTTTTGTTAATTGTATAGCTAGAGAGAATGTCCATTTATAACTACAATTTATGGAAGTACTTGTATGGCTGCAAGAGTCATAATGAATCATAATGGAACTTTGAATAAGTCCATTAGTATTGAAAATGTGACTGAACAAATAAGCATATAACTAACCTTTTGTAACTGACAGTCATTCAGACCTCCGCGTATTCTTTCTCTTTTTTGTACCTTCACTGCCAAGAGAAATACTTCCATGACTGCCTCTGGCTTTTTCTATGACCTGAAGCCATTTTCCAGCTGAGTTACTTGTTCTCACAATAAATCAAAAGCCATTAAGCTAGGCTCAGACTATCAATGAAGAATATGTCAATAGAACAATGATGAGTAATAAACCAGAATCAAGTTCCCTGCTACTTAGATTATATGTGAAAGGTTGTGTCAAGCAAGGTAGATTTTCAGAAAAGAGTCAATGAACTGGCAAATGATGATCCATCTGAATCAGTTCCATGATTAGCTTATAACAGTAGCAGAGGTTATATTCCAATCAGTTGAAGGTTTGTGCTGATGATTCAAGTTAGACTAATTAATTAACACTAGATCATATTTGAATGGAAAAAGTTATCAAATTGAATGAAATGGTGTACTTTTTCAGCTAGATTAATTTATTGAGTCAAAGCTATTTGTCTCATCAGGCAAAATGATTAGTCAAATTCAGATATGTTGTGGTGTTTTATTAATTCATCATCATCAGCAGAAGCCTTTTAGCATCTGTTGTCAAACATAGACCTTCGTCAAGATTTGCAAAACCTCTCTATCATTGGCATCACAGAACAAGTATTTTCTGAACTTGTTTAGTTCGTCACACTGAAGTATATTTTGTTAGCCTCAGGTTTTGCATAGCTATTCTAGACCATTGAATTGCTACAACCCCTCAAATGACTCAGCTGATCAACCAGCCATGTAGGTTACAGATTCTTCTCTCTTTACTCATCTGTCTTAGAGTTTATGCGTTTTTTAGCATTCCTGCTCAAAGATTTGCTTGAATACACCACTAGGCACCATCTAGAAATGTTTTTTTTTGTTTTTTTTTCAGATTTGGTCAATTTTGATTTACCAACAATGCCCAGAGTTAAGATCTTTTTTCCAGATAATTTTAGATAGATCTTTTTAAAGATAATTTTTGATGATTAGTGCAGGTACTTGTGCTATGGTGATACATTTATGTGAGATACAGATATTCTTTTGGTGTTCACTTATGCTCTTCTATTCAATGAAGAAAGAACAGATCTGGTTAGCCACTCAATAGAAATGGTCAGGTGACCGACATCTTTTGGCAGCATGCCATATTAGTGGTGACCAACAAAAAAAATTGGAAAAAATGGCGATCAATGAATGAGTTACCCCTTACACTTTTTGTCAGATCACTGAAAAGTTTGAATTTCCAAAAAAACAGATATTGGCATATGAGGGATCGATCTAGCATAAGTTTACATAGCAAACTGAACCTCAACTAAAAACCTAACCAGGGGGCAATTTTCCAAAAAAAAAAGAAAAAGTTTTTTCTTAGACATAATAAGGAGCAAATGTTGAAAATTTCAGCCCTCTAGCTACACTGGTGCTGCCTGTAAAAAGGAGACATAAATAGTTAACCAGCCATCCAGACCAACTTGAAGCTTGAAGAAACCTTTTTAGACAGTTTTAGTTGATTAATCCTAATGAAAGAGGTCAGTAGAATTATCAAGCTCTCATTGAATCAGAAAGAGACAAAATAAAGATGATTCCTTATTACTCATTTTCAGTTCCAAGCCAATTGTTATTATATAGTAACCCCCGGGTCAACTGGCCACAACATCAATAGCAAACTTTCACTTTAAAGTAAGTTTTAAAAACTTGTAGAATTATATCATGTAAAACAAATATCATTTTCCTGAAACAATATTTCATTACCTTTTTAACATATCTGCCAATAATTTCACACTAGTAAAACCCATGACACCCGTAGTGTCATATCTTTACTAATGCTATTTCATTAAATGAAGATTAAATAGGTCCATAAAATGCTCTTGTTCAGATTCAATCATCAAAAGGAAACAACATAAAGAAGGATTATTGATGTTCCTTTATAATCTTATATAAATAGAGAAAAAAGTATTGAGAGGTGACGATCAACCTTTGCCTGTACTTTTCTCATTTGAAAAGAAACTTTTCTTTCCTTTGTTGCTGCAAGATTGGTTTGAGAGAAGACAAATTTGAAGTGTCCTTGTCAGAGAAAGGAAACACCTGTCCAAAAACAATCATTCAATTTAGTGACTCAGAATAACAAATAAAAACAAGCTCCTCTAAAACTAATGATGCTTGAATCGAGTCAAGTCAGTAATGGAAACATTGGTATTGAAAATTTGCTTTTCAAGTCATTGTATAACCCTCCCTGACCATTGCACCTGTCTTTCAGTGGTGCATCCTGCTGACTCTGCAGACACTTGAGACACTTTGGTAAACATTGTAGATGTTTGCCACTTTCTGTGAGGGCTTTCATGGAGAACTTTCTCACAAAGTTTATCAGTCTTTGTAATGAGTTAAAATTGAATAGTGATAGAGACCAAAACGTGAAATGAAGTGACTTGTGACGTAGAAGAAAGTTGTTCAGTTGACATCAAACTGAATAAGAGGAGTTGACTGTTGATTCAGGGAGTAAAGGATAACAATTTAGGAATATGTGTATTTTGATTCACTCTTGCCCAAATATTGGCTTAACCAACCAAACAGCCAAGTGCGCTTCGGAAACTTCTTTCTTTGGTCCTCTTTATGTGTGTATGTATCTCCAGGGATTCCTGAACACATATTCAGGAACACAACCTCAAAAGTTAGTACAACTAGTATCACCAGACTCCATCTGGAAAAAAATTTAAAAAAAAAAAAAAGGTGCTTTCTGGGAGTGCTTTTTTGACCAACAATTCCCTTATCTTATGCTGGTTTTTTATTTTTGATAATTTCAGATAAGAGAACTATTTTTTTTTAGATATCATTACTATTCTTTGTGTAGTGTCATCAACTTTTGATTGTCACTTAGGTCAGAACTGCAAATTCCCCTGAACACCGATAATTCTTGCTCTTTGCATATTAAGATTTAGGGGCAACAGGGATTTTTCTGGGGTATTCATATTTTGGAAGGCCTTATGCTGTATTTTTTCATTGTTGGGTGGGGTTTAGATAAACAGATAATAATTCTATAAAATTCTATAAAATTCTTTTCTATTCGATAATGACAACAGGAAATATTTTGAGGGAAGTAACAGGTCTATGAGACATCACTCGAAAATGGATGATACCACCATTGGACTGTTGAGAAACTAAGACATGAATCGCTTTACCAACCAGAAAACTGAGGAAAGCAGAGGATCAAGCCAGACAAAAAGTACATTGTTGGGTTTGAAAAATGCTCAAGACATTATGGTCAAGACATTATGGTCAGGACATCATGGTCAAGACATCATGGTCAAGACATCGTACAGAGATCATTTTCTGTTGTTGCACAATTACCACTGAACAACAAGTAAAGCATGTCATAAATAGATTAGCAAAGCAAAAAGAGGGTTTTTCATATTTATGAGTGTTTTTTCCATTGCATCAACTATACTTTTCAGCTTCATAATACCCGTGGGCAATTATAATCTTGTCCAGATGAAACAGTTATAAACAATGTCTCATGTCATATCTCCAACAGAGCGTAATCTCTTGCTGATGAAACACTGGCTTTGGGGCGATCATAGCAGCAGATTTCTTTTCAGTTAATCTCTATTTGAACATTATGCGGACATGCAGGCTCCAGTTTCCATCACCTATGATGACAGTGTCAACCAATATCTGTGCACTTCAAAAGGCAAGAAAATATTCAAATCACAATTTTGATACTCATCTGTCAGAGAACACTACACCATACCAAACTTTAAAAATTTGGTTCATCATCATCATCATCATCATCATCATCATCATCATCATCATCATCATCAATCTCTTTGCATCTATTATTTGATTTGTCAGATTTAATGCTTATAGGTATTGGGGAGCCATTACTTTCTGAACTTGTCTAGTTCTTCACACCATCTAATATTTTGTTGGCTATGGTTTTGCATCTGATTTTTGGGATCCATGTTGTAAGTCATGATGTCCAACAGTCATCTGCTATTCTTGCAAAATGACCAGCCTATTGCCATTTGGGTTTTTTAAATCAATTCTATGATATGCCTGACTTCTGTTTTTCCTCGAACACATTGTGCTGTATTCTGACCTCTCCATGTTATTTTGAGCATGATTTTCTCCTGTGCATGTTGCATAGTTCTTAGTTTGAGGATAAATCTTGACATTTTTGTGAGAGTTTATTGGTTGGATATCCTCCTTTTTTGCATCTCAAATTTGAAATAAGATAGATGCATTGGATAAACTAGGATGCACCCAATTTCAGGGGGAGATAATTGTGTATGGATCTGCTCCAAAATTTGATTGCTTCCCTGGCTTTTTGTCTATCCTTTCACAAAATATCACAGAGAACTTTTAGAGATAGTGTGTGGATAGTTATTAAATTATTGTGATATTATGTGGTTTGGGCATATAACGAGTTCTCTTGTAACATGTTCTATGATGTCTCAGACTCCTGTTTTTCCCTGATATATTGTGCTGTTTTGTGATCTTTCCATGTGAGGTTGAGCATGATTCTTTCATGTGCACGTTGCATGCTTCTCAGTTTGAGGATGAATCTTTTGGTTAGGTTCCATGTTTCACCCAAAGGCTTGCAATCCTACAATGATTCTTTGCTTGATTTCTTCTTTTGAGAATTTCTTGGAGATTTGTTGTCATAGATAGATGAAGTGATCTACTTTCTCTAGTTCTGCGTTTTCAATTTTGATCTTTGTGTGTTCATTTCCAACATGATTGTTGCACATGGCCTTCGTTTGGCTGAAATTCATGTGAAAGCTTTCTCCTTCAGTTCATCTTGCATTAGTTGGAGTTCATAGATATTCTCTGCAAAATGGGCGATGTCATTTGCACATCTGAAATTGCTCAGCATATACACAGATGTAACAGAGAAAGAAAATGAAAAATATCTCTCAATGAGAAAACATCCTGAATCCACTCCAGAATTTCACCATCTCTTTGTTACCCCACCAACCACCCTTCTACAAAATGTTATCAAAATTCATTCTGTATTCTCAGAGATATCCAATGGACAGACGAATGGATAGACAAACAAATGAATGTTAATGAATACAGTTACCTCTTTTTACTTTGTCAACAGAGGTAAAATATGAACGCATAGAAGCATTATATGGATCTAAGAAAGTTGTTTTTGTCTCAGGAATAATTTTATGAGTGAAAATTGATATTCAGAAGAAGATTAATATGAAAATGATACGCAATCTGCGTTATTCAATACACAACATTTTCCATTTTAATTGTTCCACAGGATAGTTGAATGGATGAAATAGTTTAGATTTACCACAAAAACCAGAAATGAAAGCTCAAATTGAATTAACTTGAAGCTGATTTTTGAAAAAACATTCTCACAAATTACTGATTTAAACACTATGCATCTTCAAGATTTCTGGTTCTTTTTCCTTTGAAAAAGTTTATGGTTGACAAGCTATTAGCAGAGAAACAAAATGAATTAAGATTGGGGCTAGCAAATATAATCATTCTACAATGACACCATTAGATGGTTAGGATGCTGACATCCATTTAAGGAGATATAAAAAGAGATTTCCACACGCAAAGAGTGAGAAGCTAAACCATCGATCTTTTGGCTCTGTTACTACAATCTGCTTAGATCACACTTATCTCAAATGTCAATGGGCCTTCTGACACTTTTTAAGGTAAGTAGCTCTTGCTTTTACAACAAGCAGTTAATAAAACACGGGTTTATCTTGTCAGCAAACATTCACAAAAGTTGTTGGCAAAAAAAGATATTCTATATTGGGCAAATGATGTTTATTTAATGTTATATTAATCAAATGCTACCCACAGCATTGGTTTAGATACTGTTGTTGGGTTTAAGTTATTCATGTCTTCTGACATTTATATCTATCTATCTATGTATCTATGAATCTATATATCTGGATTTTGCCATGACCAAACACTTTATAGTTGAAACTTAAAATTTGGCTCACACTTTTGCCTCAATGAGTTGGAAAAATGCTTTTTCATTTTTTGAAAATTTTTCTACAAAATAAGGTTTTATGGGGGAGGGTTCAATTTTCAGTGTAATTTTCTGTTATATAGGTCCTATAGTTTGTGCCTACACTTGTTCTTGGAAAATTTGGATATTCTAGTACCCTACAATTCTTTGGATGTTGACAACTAAAATTGCCCATTATCTCATGCTTTCTCACTTCTCTCATCCTTTTCCTCTATCTTCTCATTCTTTCCCTTATCCCTTCCAATTTTTGTTGCCAGTCCATGATTTTATATAAATATTGCACCAACATGGATTAGATTCATATGCAACAATTTCTCACCTTCTTAGTAAACTACCTAACTTTCCCCCTCTTCCTTCCTACCCCTCAATAAACAACATTTATTTCCCCCTCTCCTTTTTTATCCCCCTCATTAAACTTTTGTCTCTTTACTCTCTTCCTACCCTCTTATTAAACTAACAAACTTCCCTTCCACCCTTGTCTCACCCCGCTCTTTATTTTTCTCTGTCTTTTTTTCCTAAAAGAAAAAAGGAATATTTAAACAGTATAAGTAATAGCTTGATTAATCTATAGTGATAGAATTGGAAATATTTCAAATGAAATAAGCAATATTCTAATTCATATACTCTATATTATATCTCCATTTGATGAATCAAATAAAAGAAAAAGCAGCAGAATATAGAATGCCACTTGCTGTAGCATTTGTTGACTTCATCTCAGTGGGAATCCGAAATTCATCTATGCAATCATACAGCAGAGAGTAGAATCCTTTATATATCAGAGTTTTACTACATATCAATCGATTTAGCAGTTTCTTCATCAGGTTACATGAAGACAGTGAAACCTTCCAGTTCAAAAAAGGAGTAAGACAAAGTGACACCAGCTCACCCAAAATCTTTACAGCTTGCCTCAAGATGATCTCCTGAAATTTAGACTGGACAAATTAAAGAATCAGGATTGATAGCAAATACTTAAGTAACCTTGATGGGGGGCATTGTCCTCTTTGCCAAGAACCTTGAAAAAACTCCAAATAATGTTTGACAAACTGAATGAAGGAAGCAAGAAAGAAGGTCTTCACATGAACTTCAGTAAAACCAATATCATGTGCAACAAATATTTTTAAAGGAAAAAGACGCAATAATCAAATGGCATAATAATTTAGATAATTTCTGATGATATTGGCATTGAGATGTCTATGATTCAAAGATCTAACAGATTTTGGAGAAAGTCTATGTCCAACAATGGATATTAAAAGGTTGATAATGATAATGATGATGATGATATTTTATCATCCTTTAGCTATTCCAATAAACTGTTATCAATTTCAGTCCCATGTTATAACCATTGAGCAATTTGCATACAGTAAGATCTCATCATTTTCAGTCCAATGTTATAACCATTGGGATAATCCAATGCAATAAGACATCATTATTCAAAGTCTTATGTTAGAACCATTTAGATATTCCCATTATTTTAATTGGGCTATTTGTATGCAGTAAGTGCTAAACAGTTTCAGTCGAAAGTTGTAACTATTGAGTTATTGCCATGCAGTAAGATGTCATCATTTTCAGTCAAATGATATAACTGTTTAGCAGCTCACATTTAGTAAAACCTTATGAAATTCAGTCCTATGATATAACAATTGGGCTATACCCAGGTAATAAGACATCTTCATTTTCAGTCTGATGTTATTATCTTAGTTAGAATATAATCTATTTCATTTAAAACATCCCTTATCATGGAAGAAATAGAGGAGAGAAGGAATTTAGATAGTTTTCTGAAAAGATGGAAAGAGAGAGGGGTAAAAGAGAAGTTGAGTTTTTTAATAAGAGGGTGAGAAGGGAGAGGACAGAAAAGTAAGTTAGGTAGTTTACTGACCATATAAAAATATTTTTGTGCATGAAACTAATCTATGTTTGCATAAGATTTAGATAAAAGCTATGGATAAGTAAGAAAGATTGGAACGGATGAGGGGGATAATGAGATGATACAGAATTTGGGTAAAAGCAGAGGCACATGAGATAATGGACAATCTTAGTTGTGCACACCCATCAAGTTTCTGTGGGTTCAGCTAGTCCTTAATCATTTCTTTATGTCTGAAAATGGACATCGCTTTGGCTTACAATTGTAGAACCCATTGAGAATTATGGGCCACAGTTTAGAAAATACCCAACTCAATAAAAAACAAAGTTATTCAAAACTTGACTCAATAGGTATAGAATTTCATTTGACTTCACTTTCTCCCTTTTTTCTTTCCAAATAAAATAAGGAATATCCATATGAAATAAATACCATTTTAATTTATATGATTGAAGTGTTTTCTATATAAAACTTTTGAAAATTGGCAAATGCATGATTTTAGATTTGAGTGTAATAAATATCAAGGTTGTTGAATTTCTTCCAGAGTTTTCAAAATAGACAAAGCAAAGAAGGGAAATGTAGAAAAAGTTTTATTATTCATTACCAATATTAGCAATAATATCTGGTGTTGCTTGGGAGAAAAATAACTCCAAATGGAACTGCAATGTTACTACTTGCTTTTAGACCCATAAGAAGAAAAAAAAATTCTCCTCTAAAAGGCAAAGAAATGGTTCTACTATGATAACTTCACAAAAAAAGTTCTCCCACCCTGATTTTGACCCCTGAAAGTGAATAAAAATTTTCTGCTTGATTTTGACTCCGAAAAGTGGAAAAAAAGTTACCCCTTGCTTTTGACACCTTGGAAAGGAAAAAATATCCTCCAATTTTGAGCCCAAAAAGTCGAAATAATTCTGCTCCATTTTGACCTTGAAAAGAGAAAATAAAGTGTTCCTCTTGTTTCTGTCTCTTAGTACTGGAAAAAAAGGTTCCTCTTCAATTTAGAACCCCTGAAAGTGAAAAACAGATTCCTCACTAATTTTGACCCTTAAAAGTGAAAAATAAAAGTTCCCTCTCGATTTTAACCCTCTACAAAACCTCTAACCCCTGAATTTTGTGTTTGGAAATACTTGAAAGCTTTAGTTTCATATGACAGTCAGAAAGTAAGGTCAAGTTCAGCAGTATAGTTACATCATAAATAAAACCCTCTACTGCTCTCATCTCACAAAATATTCTATTTTCTGGAAAATGATTAACAAGTAAAAAATCTTATAAAAATTAGAGTTGTCAGAATATGAAGTGATGTAAGAAAAAAAAAAACCTCTCCAAGAATAAGTGTGGTCAAAATAAATCTTCTATTATGACATAATTATGACTTTGCAGTGGTTTCATTCACTGGATACAAATTGAGTATGTAGTTCAGCATCATAGTCATATAG
This sequence comes from Thysanoteuthis rhombus, assembly GCA_963457665.1. Lineage (NCBI taxonomy): Eukaryota > Metazoa > Mollusca > Cephalopoda > Oegopsida > Thysanoteuthidae > Thysanoteuthis > Thysanoteuthis major. The sequence goes on along the minus strand of OY735212.1, from coordinate 58,981,857 downwards.
TAAATAGATCCTTCCACTCTCTAAAATCCCTTAAAATGTAACAAATCACTCAAATTTTATTGCATTCTCTTATCCTGCACATTTTAGGGGTAACTCGACAAACTTGTTTAAGACCCAGCAGTATTCATGCTCATTTTCTGAAAATTTTAACATTTTAGTGATCACCTACCCAATAAAAGATGAGTGAGGTATCTTAATCACTGATCATCTCCTTTTCCTATTTTTCAATTGATCACCCCCAACACTGCACTCAGCCTAAAGACATTGGTCATGTGCAGTTTCATTTGAATGACTAACAAGGATTTTTTTTTTTATCATGAATTTTTGGTTTAAACCGTACTGGTGGTATTTTTATCAAGATAATTTAATTTTACCACCACTACTGCTTATTTTACCAGATGAAAAGAAGCATTTGAGTGGCGGAGATTCATAATTTCCCTTGGAATACTAGTTACTGTTTATGGCTAAAAAGTGGAATATTCTTGAGTAAAGTGAAGAATTTTGATTTTTATTATTTGATGATTAACAAAAGAATGATTCAGCTAACATAGTTCTTGTATACACATTAATGAAAGTCTGTGATATGAATTCAAAATGAGTAGATAAAAAGAAAAAAGTTTCTAAATTAGGCTCATTTTTGAAAAACAAACAAATTTTTTTGTTATCATTAGATTGAACACACTTATACACATGCACATGCACACACACATGCACATACACAAATTTTCAAAGTTCACTCTGTAATTATCTGTTGAGGCTAGTTATCTATTTGAATAGAAAAGATGTTGCAGAGTTGTGGGTTGTTAGAATATTTTGAAACATCTTGTATATATATATATATATATATATATATATATATATGTAACTGTATGGAAAAGAACTTGATTGAAAAAAATATCCAAATACATTATACTTATCAACACTGGCTGGTATTGTGGTAAGTAATGAAATTAGATTTTATAGCCAGGCTGCAGACTCATAGTCAGGATCAACAAAAATGAAACATTGCATGTCTTTAGCTTAGACTGTAAAATCCAGAGAACTTCTAATCTATGGAAGTATCATCTTTGAGCTTAGATATCCATGACGTTCTGAGGTCTTCCTAAATTTCATTGCAATGATATACTATACTTTATGAACAGCAACTGACTTGGGACAAAGACACAATGATTGAAATAAAAAATGCAGAGCTGGAGAAAGTAGACCACAACATCTACTTTGGATAGTGAGTTTCCATGAAGTCATCAAAAGAAGAAGAAATAAAACGAAGAATCACACTAGGTCGGCAAGTTTTTGGTTGAGCAAGCTTGACTTTCAAGAACAAAAAAATCATGTCCACAAAAAGGAGGGTATACAACCAATGTATCTTGCCGATAGACAACTATGGAGCTGAAACATGGAACCTTATCAAAAGATTGGCCCTCAAACTAAGAACCGTTTAACATGCACATGAGAGAATTATGCTCAACCTCACATCACAGAAACTGTAAGAAAACTTGAATAGCAATGAGCTAGACATCCTAAAAGAATGCTGGACATTACAACTCACAATATGAATCCCCAGAAATCATATGTGAAACTGTGGCCGACAGAAAGTATGATAGCGCATTGAGCTAAAATCAAAATTCAGAAAGTACTGGCTCTGCGACGTCTATGATAAGGAGGTCCGGCAAATTTTGGGGAAGGTTTATGTCCAAAGATGAATGCTAACTGGCTGACAATGATGATGATGATGAAAAACTGGAGTGATGAGACATTAAGAGGGGGTAAGGAGTACCAAAACTCATGAACACGTCAAAACAAATAAATCAACAAATTTTATTGGTGTGAGAAGACACTAGATAAGAAGTGTACATATAATTGTGATCATACTTATTTCTATGGAAAGTGTTGATACAATGATTGTGTGAGGAAATATAGTTTTACAGTTGCAGTAAGATACTATACTTAATTTCCTGTAGGTAGAAATAAACTTTGAGCTTTGAAGAGTTAGCTGTAAGTGAAGACTGAAGGTGTGAGACATTGAGGGGACAAGGAATAATAAACGTCAAAAAGATGTTAAAACAAACAAATAAAACAAGTTTTATCAGTGTGAGATTTGATATAGTATCTTTTTATAGCAATGATACACAATTTTTGTGTGAGCAGGTATACTTTTACGGTTTTTAGAAACCATCAACCAAAACTGTCAAAATAGCTTTCTTCAGTTTTTGATGTGGTTTGGCTAGCTGGCTGGCTGGCAATGTATGCATATATCCTTCATACAGACTGCACCTCAATGTTTCATCGGAAGCTAGAAGTCTGGAAATTTTAACATTTACTCCTCAACGTGAGAACAAAAATTTTTTTCCTTTTGAATGGCCTCCATAGATAGGTTTTCAGAGGTGTTGATCAATTTACAATATAAATTTATGCCAAATTGGTCGCCAGTTTGTGTGCAGCTGCATTTAGAGTTTTTTAGAATTCAGACTTTCTCAGTGATTATTGCCCAACAAAGGACGATTGAAGTAACTTATTCATCGATCACCTCTTCATCAAGTTTTTTTTATTGATCATCCCCATTATAGCATTCTGCCAAAATATGTTGGTCAGCTGACAGTTTATATTGAGTGACAAACAAGACCTAACTGAATTCTTTTCATGTGAGAAATTGATATGAGTCAATGAAAATGTTCTTCAGATCAAAATACACTTTGAATGGTGGAGGTACGTGAAAAAAGTGTCAGAAATGTTTAGAAAGGTGACAAAGATGCTTTGGGATTGATACATGCCTCTGGTTGCAAGCATGTGAGTTGACTGCTGAGGTCTTTATGTAGTTGCTTGTTGCATGATGAAATATTTGGTTTGCAGCATTCAAAGAGTCAGTTGATGTTCATTCTTGTTGTTTGACTGGCAATTGTCCATCAAAGAAGTGCCATTCCTCGGAATGCATACATATGCACAGCATGGCTTGAACAGACACGGTGTGATCTCAACAGGTGACAACCAAAGGACTGAGTTAGTTTGAAAGGTGCTTAAGTCACCTAGGAAGCGTTTGTATTTTTAGACAATTTTAGATAAAAGATCCATTTTTTTAGACGATTTTAGATAATTTTTTGGATGATCAGTACTGGCAGACATGGTGATTCATTTACAGGGTACTGATATTTGTATTTTTTTCAAAATATATTGAATGTTCATTAATGATGAGTTTTGAGAAGTTTTTGTTGGGTCATTCAGTTTTATTATGTTTGTAAATGAAATAGAATTGGCTGTGATTTCTGTCCTTCTCTATGAGTATATGTATTTGTGGGTTCCTGCATTCCTTGACATACCATTTTGTTTATAGGCTTGAAAATTGGCATCAGTACTCCACTAGACCCCTTTTATGAAAAAAATTTTTCCCTTGGATTTTTGGTAAAAAAAGCTTTTTAGATCTTTACGGGGCTTATTTCTATATTAATGGTATTCAACATGACTATATCAATTCCTTTTGAACTAAGCATGCAATGTGCATAAATTTCTTGTTCGGTGCTATTTTCAACTACATACACAGATTTACTTAGAAAAAATATGGCGTTTAGATCATTATTCAACATAATCATAGCCATCTCTAATCCAAAATACTAATATATGTACTTGAATATATTTGAAAAACACTTTTGTTACAGCAGTTAATTGCATCATTAAGCCAGATTCAGTTTGGTTGGGGTGGAATTAAACTAATAAGAAAATTAGTAGTTAAATTTGGTATGACCGATTTCAGGATAAAGGTTATTTTTTTAATATTGATATTCTCAAATGTAAACATCTTTTTACTATGGCTGTTCCATGCATTTGCTACTCCTGCCAAGGAGAAAATTTCCCAACATCAGCGGAGGTTTTAATTTGTAATTTATGGCTGTGTCCTTTAGTTTTACTGTAGGAAGATGAAGTCGAATTTTTTTCTATCTGGACACTTTGAGCAATGAATGCCAGTTTTCCACTAAATGTATGTTGTTCTGGATTCTATAGACTTCCAATAGATCAGAATGTTTTCTCCTGTGTTCCAGGGTCTCTAGATTGAGTTGCTTCAATCTTACAGTGTGAGAAATATTTCCCAGTCTCGGAATAATCATGGCGGCACTCTTCTGCACTCTCTCCATGGCATCTGAGTTGTATTCCATGAGGGGAGACCATATGCATGAAGCAAACTCCAGACATAATATAAACCAAATAATTTTTTCAAGAACATAATAGAATTAAATCTTAAAACTCCAGAAATATTATAAATCAAAAAATCTTTTCCAGAATACAATAGAATTAAATCTTAAAACTCCAGAGATAATACAAACCAAATAATCTTTCCAAGAATACGATGGAATAAAATCAGAGAACTCCAAAAATTATATATACAAAATAATCTTTTCAAGAAAGCGGTAGAATTGAATTCCTTTATGTCATTGTTAAACCATTAGGAGTTGTCTATAATGAATAATCAAATCTTAGAATTGCACTTTAACACTTTTATGGCCACTCATGCACTTTATGCAATCAGCAGATTTATATCTGGAGCTAAAATTAAGTTGAAGTATTTTTCTCTTTCCACTTCAAAGCCAATTCCCCAATAGTACATGAATAATCATTTATCTGCACTTGTATTTTTAATGTTTGCCAACAGAGCCACATATTCTTTGAAAGTCTGTGATTGATCGGAGCTGTCTGGAGTGAATGTTATTTCTTGGTTATACGGTGCAACTTAAATAACCAACTGACCTATGTCTGGAGTTTCATTATTTCGAACGGCATGGTTGCTTGAATTTTATCTTGATTACTTGAGACACGTATCAAACATGATTTCATGATCTCAACTTTCAAAATATACACGCAATCACACAAACATGCCCACACACACATACATGCACACACACACATAATCATACAAACACACACACACACACACATATGCACACACACACACACACACACAAACACATATATATATTAGGTGCTGCCAAAATCTTTGGGGAACTTGTATAGATTGTTTCATTGGACATTTCAAACATCTCTCAAAATCACTCCATCAGGAAACCTATTTTTCAATCAATTTTTTCTACGCTTCAAGTTTCCCAAACTTCTGGATGCCGTCCTATGCTTTGTTCTTTAGAAATATGTATTTTTCATTCTACCTGTGGACGTGAATGCTTTTTTCTAATCACTTACTCTTTCCAATGTCTCTTGCAGTGCTTGTGGTTATAGAATATTAGCAATTTTCTTGTCAACAGCTAAAAAGAACAAATTTCTGCTGTTTCCACCTCTGGAAAATGAAACATACAATAGGCTCTGGGAAAAGCAATGCGATTCCAAATTAATTCCAGCAACCGTGAGACGTCTTTTACTTTTTTCTAGAAAAGGAAAAAAGCTGTGATTGACTTTGTAAAAAAGTTCTTGATCAGAAAGAATTCACATTCAGTAATTATGTAAATTGGTACAGTATTTCAAAAAGAAATATTCTTTCCCAGACAATTAAAATATAATAGATGAAATGTTTGAAAGAATAGAATTTCATTTTAGGTCCTGTATTTAATAGAAACTGTTAATCAAAACCATCATCAAAACATACAATAGGTTTCTCCAGTTTTTAAGTGTGTCTGGTTGGCTGGCTATGTATGTACCCGAGGTATAGGCTGCAATGATGGAGCTAGTGGGCTGAAAATTTTAAATATTTACTCCTTATTTCTTAGTTTGTGCCCAACAGCAGTCACACATGTTTTTTGTAAATTCAAATTTTCTTAGTAATCATCTCTCTACAAAAGGTGAGAGAATTAACTTATTCATTGGTTATCCCTTTCCCCAATTTTCTAATTGATTGCCCACATTATGCTGCCAAAAGACATTGGTCACATGATGGTTTCTATCTAGTGACCAACCAGACCTGTTTATATTTATCTCTTTGCCAATTTTGATGAAGGTAATATAGATCAATTTTCTTAATTGCTTTGAAGAAGAAGTAAATATTAAAACATGGATTATGAAATGAAAGTTTTAACTCGTATCAAAATATCATTGGGCACTACTTAAACTCTTTGCAGTCTGCCTCAAGATGATCTTCCAGAGCCAAGACTGGGAAAATAAAAGAATCAGAATTGATGGCGAATACGTAAGCAACCTTAGATTTGCAGACGGCATCATCCTTTTTGCAGAAGATCTTTACAACCCCAACAAATGCAAAAAGAACTGAATGAAAAAAGTAAAAAAAAGTCCGCCTTCACATGAACTTCAGCAAAACGAAGGTCATGTAAAACAATCACTGTTGAAATAAACACACAACGATCAAGATCAAAAATGCAAAGCTGGAGAAGGTAGATATCCTTAAAAGAAGAAGAAATCAAGCAAAAAATCACTCTAGGATGGCAAGTCTTTGGCCAAGCAAGCTCAACCTTCAAGAACAATTGATCCAAAAAAGAAGACTATACAACCAATGCATTCTCCCAATAGTCACCTATGGAGCTGAAACATGCAACCTAACCAAGAGATTGACCCTCAAACTGAGAAGCATGCAACGTGCTCATGAGAGAATCATGCTCAACCTCACATGGAGAGATCACAAAACAGCAAAATATATTGGGGAAAAAACAGGAGTCCGAGACATTCTAGAATCCATCAGAAAACTAAAATAGCAATGGGCTGGTCATGTTATGAAAATGGCAGACAAGACTGATGATAATGATGAAAGACAAAACTATATGTTTATCTGTTATAAGTCTAGAATATGTATTAACATGCATTTTGTATGATTTTATTGGCATGGTAAAAATATTCTTTTTTAAAGCTATGGATTAAAAATGAGCAAAAACATAACCAAAAATTACTTTAAAAAAATCTTATCTTCAAAAATACTATCTATACTGTAACTATTTGGATATATCAAAATGATGAAGAAGAGGGAAGTAGATATTGTTGCGATTATTTTGATAAAATAATTAAAAATTTCCTAAGATTTGAAAAATGAAAATAGTTTGACCCGGTGAACCACTTGGAAAAAGTCACATAGCCTATGACCTTTGCCTTGAAAAGACAAACCCCTATGCCTATTTTCTGCTTCAGAGGTTCAAAACTATAGCCAGAAACTTGGATCATACATACATACAGACTTACATTTACCATTATATACATTAGATATAGGATATGTTTTCAATCAAAATACTGCAAAAATATATATTTACCTTTAACAAGTGCTTGACATCATATATGTCTCAGATTTCCCGTACTATTTCAGTTTTGTCTTCTTCAGATTTTTGTCAGGTACTTATATCATTCACCTCTACCCACATCAGACTGGTTTAATTACTGATGCTGGATTTAGATTATTTGTCTGTTCCGACAATCATAGCTATCTTTGTATCTATCTGAACTTTGACCTACCCTTACCTAAGTAGAGACTTGAAATTTTGCACGCACACTCCTTGTAATGAATAGGGAAAATGTTGGTTTTTTAAAATTCCACTCCAAAATGTTTTTTTTAGTTGGTATTCAATATGTAGTGTAAGTTTGGGCTAATTTGGTCACCAGTTTGTGCCTACCTGTCTTTTTAAAAAAATCAGACTTTTTTCAATGATCACTGCCCCCAAAAAGGTAATCACTGCCTGACAAAATGTGAGAGTGAAAACTAATTCATTGATCAACCCTTTTCCAAACTTATTAATTGATCGCCCCCAACAGTATAAATGGATGGTTGTGATTCATAAAATCCCTTGGAATGTTAGGGGTTCTTGTACCAGATTTCAATCATAAAAAAGATATTATCTGGTTAATAGATTGTTTTCTGCAGAGCACATGGAAAATTGTGTGTACCTTTTTTCTTCATGCGTCTCAACATAGGAAGTATTTGAGGTTTTAAGAAGAAAAATGTTGTTTGTGAAGAATCAAGATAAATTAATATGTTCAAATATTGAAGCCAGCACCTTATTTTATGCACATGAACTATGAATACAACAGTTTGTTTAAACTGTGCAATTTTCTTGCCAAGAGACAAAAAGAATTTTGGCCTATACTGAGTTGCAGAGTGAGTATTGATGTATACAAAAATATCTGATAATACATGCAAATAAGTCCTAAATAACAGTAATTTGCATAAATGAATCTCCATAGCCCACACATATACCAGAAATAATTGCCTTGAATTTTAATAAAAAAAAAGACTTTTATCTAAAAAATTATCAAAAATATGTGAAAAGGTCAAATCAAGAACAGAGGATCTTTTCAAGCATTCGTTTCTTTTATATTCAGTTATTATTTATTATAGTTAATGTTAGTATAATATTGGTATATAGAATCACTGTAATCCCCAAAATGGCCTGCAGACCCACCTACTAAGTGGGTTACAGATTTTTCTCTCTTTGCTTGTTGGTGTGTGTGTCTCCAGGTGCTGTTAGTCACATTTTTGGGGTTATAATCATGGGAATTTGCATGAGTATATTGCTAATCACTATCTAAAAAATCTAATTTTTCCAAAATAGTACTTTTTGGGGTCTCTATGGGTATTTTGGAATACCAATGCCTATATCTTGAACTAGTAATTTTTTTAGATAATTTTAGATGAAAGATCTATTTTTGAAGTTAGTTCTGGTACACGTGTTGGCTACGGAGATTTATTCATGTGAGGTACAGATATTTATTATTTTTCTAGTCATACAAGGCCAAATGATTCAAATCTGTTATTTTCAAGTCATAGTGTGAAGCAAGGGTTAACCAACTCTTTTGGAAGCGGGCTGGATCAGAAATGTTTTCATGTCTTGTGCGCTGAATTAAATGAAAATGACATGAAGATCATGCAAGGTTATGGAAACTGTTTTTTAATTGCTTTAGTGTTTTTTTTAATTATTGGTTAATATACTTAAATGAACTTCTTTGTGCTACCAATAAATGAGAACTATGAACTTCATTTTCTAGGTTGGGGGCAAAATATTGTCAAATCATGATTCAAATTTGGTGGTTTCTGTAATCAAGAGGTGATCTGCTAATGTTGACTTTTTCAGTGATAAAATATTGACTTGAGACCTAGACGAAAATTCTAGATTTTGTTTGCTGATGAAAAATAAATAAGGAAAACAAAGAATTTTTGTTAGCAATGTCACGTGTCAAATTTTCGTACGCAATGTCACTTATTCAAATTGGCAAGCCAGATGAAATCAGGCAGCAAGCCCGATTTGGCTCATAGGCGCTTTGCTTAGGAATGTAGTGTGATCTTTTTTATTTTATCCAATACTGTGCCTACTGTTAACATAGCAACAGAATTTTTCTTATTTTCTGGATTCGGCATAGACAGATACAAAAACTGCTTTGTAAATCATTTTCTGCTTATTGAAATATCAACTTGTCCCATACCATCGGCCAACATACCTCAACATGGAAGCAAGTTGATCCCCGTGTCTCTAGGTCAGCTATGAATCAAACCATGTCTTACAATAGTTTTGCCATTTATTGATAACTATTAAAATATTCTCCACTCTGCTTAGAGTGCAAAGAGGAGCCAGCAAGCTCTGGTCACACCTATACATAAGAATGATATGAAAATCAGCAAGTGTCTAAATAGCCAATATAGCCAAGCCAAACCAACAGATTGGAAAATATTTTTTTAAGGAGAAACAGTGCCAAGAATTTGCTGGAGAGATCAGATACTGAATATGGTTGGGACATGTATACATCTTAGTAAAAGATTGTGGCTCGGAAAATACCAGGAAAAAGATTCAAGAATCATCATCATCATCATCATCATCACCACCACCACTACCACCACGACCACCACCACCACCACCACCATCATCATCATCATCATCACCGCCGCCACCACCACCACCACCACCACCACCACCATCATCATCATCATCATCATCATCATCAGCAGCAGCGACAGCTTTTAGTGTCTGTTGTTGGACATATACCTTCCCCAAGATTCGCCAGACCTCTCTTACCATAGAACAGTATTTTCTGAATTTATCTAGCTTGTCACGCTATCTTACTTTCTGTCAGCAACAATTTTGCGTATGATCTCTAGGGATTTACGTTATGAGTTGCGATGTCCATGTCTGCCTTTCTAACAACATGTCCAGCCCATTCCTATTTGAGTTTTCCAGCCGTTTCTGTGATATCTTCAACTCCTGTTGTTTCTCTAATATATTGTGTTGTCATGATCTCTCAATGTAATGTTAAGCATGATTCTGTCTTGTGCACGTTATATGGTTCTCAGTTTGAGTGTCCATCTTTTGGTAAGATTCCATGTTTCAGCTTCATAGTTGACTATCAGGAGGATGCATTGGTTGTATACCCTTTGTTTTAAGATGTGGGACTTTTGAGTTCTTGAAAGTCGAGCTTGCTCTATCAAAAGGTTGTGAACCAAGTGTGATTCTTCGCTTTATTTCATCTTCTTAAGATCTTGTAAAATACTAGACATAATTTTTAAAACAATGTAATGGGACTTTATCATGGATATCATAATGATAAGAAATTATAATAGTTAAAAGAAAAATGCAACAAATCTGGTTAGTCACTCAATAGTAACCGTCATGTGACCAACATCTTTTGGAAGCATGCCATGTTAGGGGTGATCCATTGGAAAAAAGAGGGGGTGATCAATGAATAATTAGCTTCTCTCGTTTTTTGTTGGGCAGTGATCACTAAAAAGTCTGAATTTTCTTAAAACGAGCGGGCACAAACTGGGTGATCAATTACATTGCAAATTGAACCCACCCCCACTAAAAACTTATTTGGAGGTAATTTTCAGCCCTTTAGTTCCATTTGTACAGCCTATATGTGTGATACATATATAACCAGCCTGCTAGCCAAACCAACTTGAAAACAGAAGAAACCTATAGTAACAGTTTTGGAGACAGTTTTAGAGACAGTTTTGGAGACAACTTCGGTTGATATTTTGTTGCTTGGCTTCAGTGAAATCAACATTTACACCCTATCATGTCCATAAAAAACTAATGCTCTTTATATATATGCTAAATATATATATATTCGTATATATACTAGAATATACCTGTCAGAAATGATGGCAGTTATTGATGTATGGGTCAGTATGAAGGAGCCTAGAGATATTTTATTGGGTTATTTATTTTCAATAATTCACTTATCCTATCTCGGTAAGTTTTTTTCAAGTCTCAACTCAACACTGGCTGTTTTAAAGGGTGATCAGACATGAAGTCTTAGGAGTTTCTATGACGTAATTGTTGTGTCATAAGAGGAAGGTAAATGAACCAATCAGATCAATGCATGGACAAACAGAAAAGAAATTTGCATATATGGCTCTTGGATGTTTAGATTAAAAGTACAGACTTACAAAGAGAGTTAAAAGAAAGGGTATTTGAATGAAGTCCAAATTATACTCAAGATACTTACAGTGAAAGTCAATTCTGATCTTGAAGAAAATGAATCTCTTAAAAACTGCACAGACTGTCTAACAGTCCTTAGAAGACTGGGAATGAGAATGAAAAATACATTGTGTGTATAATCAAAACATTTTTTCAGATGAGCCTGAGCAAAAAGAAAAATATTAATTACAGATAAAAAATGCTTATTTCAGCGAGAAATAGTTTATTCCCTGTTTGACATTTCTATACTCTTCATCACTATTTTTACAATGATTCCTTTTTTCCATGAATATATCTTCGTATAAGAGAGCTGCAACAATTAAGATAAAGTATGTGCGTTTTATCAGATAAAATGTTTTATACTGATAGCCACGGCCGAAAAAGCTGAGTTTTTTCTCATGAGGTAAGTATGTATGTAATTATATTTTCCCATTATATATCTTTATATGTAGAGCATATATGATGAATATGGTGTTATTTATATATGAAATATGTGCTTGTGTATTTGGTCTTAATTTATCTGTGAACGTGTGTCAGTATACAAAAATGGGTGTCTAAATATGCGAGTGTGGACATTTTACCTTTTTATGGATGTAAATATTAATGCATTTTTGAATATGAACAGAAAGCTGATTCATAGATCAGTAAAGATGTGTGCATACATATACCATTGTGTACATAGGAATATGATATATATCACTGTTTGAATATAGGTGTGTATAGCTGTAGAAATATATTCCTTAATGTGTATCTGCAAAATTGTTTTCCTATGAATTAGTATATCTACAGGTATATATATATATATATATATATATATATATATATATATATATATATATATATATATGCATATGTATATATATATGTATATATATATATATATACATACATATATACATATATATATATATATATATATATATATATATACATATATATATATATATACATATATATATATATATATATATATATATATATACATATATATATATATATATATATATATATATATATATATATATACATATCTTAGATTGGCTTCCTGACAATATATATAGTTATTCAGGCCTTTGCATTACCGGCAACTGTTTGGCTCAATAGTAAGAGCAATATTATGTTTAAGTGGCTACCCTATCGGTTGCAGGTTTCATTCCTGCAGCAGTCCCATTCTCTTTAATTTTTTATTCTGATTACGTTGTCTAAGTAAAATGATACATTAACCAAGTAATGACAGGAGATCATCTGAGATGAGAGTTTTTATATAATATAACGCAAGTTATTATCATTCTGCGGGATCATACATATCTATTTCCAATTACATTTATATTGATACAGAGGAATGTATACAGAAATGAAGATACTTATGTAAGCATAGATGTACACACGCATACGTATACAAATACAATCATGTACAAACACATATGAATGTCTGCCTATGTATGAATAGATGAACGGATATTAACAGAAGATGGATAGATAGATAGATTGATAGATAGATAGATATTTGTTTCTATACATCGAACGGCACATCACAAGCAGAGTTTTAGTGTTCAAAATGATGTAACATACTAGTTTCTCCCGTTACATACAAGCTTAGATTTGCGAAACATAAGAACAAATATTGACAAATACGAATGAAAGGATTGTGTTACACCAATCTTCTAAGAATGGAAGAATGACCAGCCTAGAAAATCAGCATTCAAAAACCTAGATTTTATTTGGGCTTGATTAATATGAATTTCTATTCACAAATTTGATGACAAGCACTAATACCCTCAGCCAGTAAACTGATGTTATCATGCAGCTCAAAAAGAAACAGGCTTTTGCATAATGAATATATATCTAGACTACACACACACACTCACACCTATGAATATGTGTGTATAATCCTTTAAATGTCACATGTATGTATGAATGCATACGTAAATGCATATGCCAATAATAGGCGTAACGTTTAATATGACTAACTATTTTTGGTTTCGGTAGAAATATCGTTATCTTTTTTTTCCTTCCTGGCTGTGCGTGTGATTTTTCACGCAATCATTTCCGCTGCAAAATTACTTGCTACTTCAATTTTATGAAGAAATCAAGAGTACTTTTTGGAAAAAAAATGGAAGAATCTTTAAGAATTGTCCCTGGGTAAGCTTGAACTACCAACCTCTCAGTTAAGAGCCAAATTTGCTAACCATATGTGAAACATGAAAGAAAACAGAGATCCATCAACAGATATTGAGAAATAAGTGACTAAAGTGACTCAAAAAATGTTTCAAATTTGTTCAATGTTTAGTGTTTGGAGCTGTAAAGCTATCTAGAATATATATATATATATATATATATATATATATATATATATATGAGCATGTGTTTACATGTAAGTGGGGGGGCACCGGGGATTGTGGTAAAATCTCCATTCTGGTGGCTGTAACTTCCTGTGAAATTAATTCATCAAAATGCCGATATGACCAAAAGTTACAATGAAAGAGAGACTTCCTTTGGATCAAGTCTAAAACATTAGTCAAGTTTATGTTATCATTGAAACACTTGAGAAAAAATGTACCATCCAACCCCAACAGTGGAGATAGTTGGTACAATTTGATTGGCTGAGTTAGTTCTCTTGTTTTTAGGTACAGGTGTGATAAATACATCGCTATAATTGTGAAATATAAGTTTTCCAACCAGATAAGTATTAACAGTAATAGGAAATATCTTGATTAAAAATGAAGATTTTAGAAATAGAAAGACAACATGGATTCAGCTGCGTTATTGGTTTTTCTTTGCGTTTGTTTCTGGACATTTTTCCAGTATTTCTTTTTCCTCTGAAATACTCTTTGACTTGCTTGAAGTATGTTTTAATGTTTTACAGGCCTTTTGTTTCTCCTCTGCCTCAGTTGCATACAATCATGGAATACTAAGTAGACCCACCCACAATGTACCAACCAGCCCCACAACACATGTTTTTTCAACATTCTGTTCAAAGAAAAAGTTCTCTCTGAAAAAATCTCGAAATATAAAATACATATCGTTTATTGCCATTTCTCATAAACATACACTGCACTATCATCTATCCTGCAATAAAATATGAAGTAGGCACTCATTTGTCAAAATGAAAAAATCACTTTTTCACGCAAAACAGTTTGTGCTTACAACACATGACGTACTAAAGTACATTTTTTTCTGCTCAAAATGAGGTTAACAGTGGTGCTATCAAGTGGTGGAAATAGAAATGAGAACGAGTGATTCAACCTACCCCTATGTCCAGCTAGCCTTAGTCTGTCCTAAGAGTATGAATGCATGTGTATATGTATATTCACCCATATAACTGAGTTCATGTGACTTTTATATCTGAGCAAAAGTTGCTAAATCATTTATAAAAATTTGCAAAAAATGTATCCATCTTTGTGGCCTCGGTTTCAGGGCTGCTATTTTGCCTTTCTTTTGCTGGTTGTAGCAAATCCAATTTTATACAAATATCCAAGTATTAATCCATATTAATTGAATTAGGTTTGCCATGAAAATCACTACAAATTTCATTGGAGGTCACTTCGAAAATTTGCTTTTGTTTTCCTTATTCTGTATTTCATTTTATCATTATTCAGATATATTGAGGAAGTTTAGACCTCTCGATGTGGGTTGTGTACAGCCCTGTTGATGTGTGTTTAATCTTGATGTTATGTTATCAGTTCAGTTGAGGTTGATACTATTTCAGGGAAATCCTTTTCAGATATAATATATTGTCTTGTCAGAATTCAGAATTTTCAGATTTAAGTGCAATATTGGCTAAGTTTAATAAGTTTGCTAAGAAAAGATCTTCTATACTAATCACTGAATCACTACAGCCCAAGAAATGATCAGCCAGCCAAGCAAGCTACAGATTCTTTTCTCTTTACTTTTGTGTGTGTGTCTTAGTGCACTGCAGGTCACATTTTTAGGGCTACAACCTTGGGAATTTCTATGAGTACACCACTAGGCAATGTTTTTTTGTTCTTTCCAAAAAGTGCTTTTTGGTTCTCTATGCTCATTTTGGACCTTCAATGCCCAAATCTTGCGTCATATTTTTTAAAGATAATTTTAGATATAAGACCTTTTTTTGGATAAATTCAGATAAAAGATCTATTTCTCATTTAGATGATAAATTTTGGTATTTGCATAAGTAACAGTAATTCATTTATACAAGGTACAGGTATATTATTAAAATTTTGGTCCAGTATATTAAGGACGTTGGTATTTATCCATATTTCTTTGTAATGAAGAATGCCGTATACATTGGTTACCTTCTAAACAACTTGGCATCAATCAGATCAGGGAATCGCCATTCTCCTTTAAAAGTGACTGGAGAAGTTTAGAGAAATGTGTCTTTAGTACCCATCGGAGTGACTATTAGACTTTTAGCCAAGATAAAGACTTACATGATTAATATAAAAAGAAGTACATTTTATAACATGTTTTGAAACATACGTATTGTTGGAAAGTCAAGCACATCAATTGGTTATAACACTTGCTTCTTTGAACATAAAAAAATTAGTTATGAGATATATTTTATAAAATAATTCATTGATTATTCAAATTTTTTCATTGAAAAAAATCATCATAGAAATACATATTTTATGCTAAATTTGATCTCTTTTATGTGAATATTAGATAGCGCCTGACAAGTACATTCTTTCATTGTATATATACATACCCATTACTTATCATATATATATATACATATATATGTATATATATATTGAATTCTTGTAGCTAAAACCTTCAATCCTACAAAACTGGAACTGATCATATCACTCTTGCAAAGGATTAGTAAAAGAAAACTGATTGCAGTCTGTGTATGTGTATGTGTGTATGTGTTTATGTGTGTGTGTGCGTATGTGTGTATGCTATTGTAGAAACAGAAACAATAGTGCTTAGAAAATGATTGCACATGTGCTATTGTACAGGCTTGGTTCTTAGTCTGCAAGATTACATGTAATTGGCTATTTTCTGAATGTTTTGCAATAACTTAATGCCCTGAATTCCTGTGTCTACAGATCTAAAGATTTACCCATAAAACAATGGAAGAAACAGCACTCATAGCAAATACAAAGACATGCTTTATAACCTGAATGAAGACAGTTATTTCAGTTTGATAACAAGCACTCTGGCCATTTCAAAAAATTGACACAGCTAATAGCCTTCTTGACAGCTATTACGATCCCTTCACATGAAATAATCCTTATGACTTATAGATTTTTCTTTTGTGGCAATAGGAAACATTACCACACAGCTTTCAAGATGAAAGAACTTGGTAATCAGAACAAGGATTTGTTTTTCCTGTGATTTTCGAGTAAACAGAAGGATGATTGTTTTCATGAATCCATTAGTTTTGACCTTTGTTGGTCATTCATAGTTGTAATTGTCTGGTCTTTTTGATCCAGTGTGAAATTGTTTTGATAACATGTGACATTGTGCAATGTGCAACTGGTATTAATAAAACATCAATAACCACGGATGGAAGACTGGAGATTCAGAATTGCAGTTTGTAGAGTTAGGGAAAGTGTTTCCCAAACTCTCTGAGTTTCGCCCCTTTTTAGAGCGAGTATTTTATCAGTAGCCCTCATAAAGTTTTTCAAAAATGATACATTGAAAATTAAATTTGAATGCATTTAAAAACAATTTGTGCCAAGTCATATCAGATATGAAGAGATCTATTTCAATACCTCCTCTACATAACATACCAATACACTGGTCATATATATCTATATATATATATATATATATATATATATATATATATATATATATATGCATTCAGTGTCCATGTCTGTTATTGTTGTTTTTAACGCGGAAAATCCTATTATTAAGGAATTAATATTTAATCCGACAGAATATTAATGAATGTGTTATACTATTTAAAAAAACTACTTGAGATGACTTCCCATTGTTTGATGCAGAATGAGTCACTTGGCCTAAACAGCGTAAATAGAATAAACAATTAAAGGAAAAGCTGTAAGATTTAACTGCTTATTTCTATTCATGCTGTCTAGACTGAATGACCCATTTTCTGTGTAAAAGAGGTAATTTCAAAAAGTTTCAAATAATATAGGGCATTCATAGATATTCTGTGGGATTATATATCTATTTCTTTATAATATGATTGTCCATGTTAGAAACAACAAGTACAGACATGGACATTGAATGAACAAAAATGAGAAGAGTGAGGACAAAGAAATTATTTGGTTCTTCACCTTTTCATCGGGCTGTTTTGCTCAATGGTTATGAATGACGCTATATTGAGGCAACAGCCTCATCAGTTGCAGGTTTGATTCCTGCAGCAGCCCCATTTTTCTTTAATTATACATCTATCTATGTATACATGATCAGTAGAGCCAAGCTCAATGTGATTTATATTACATACATCCTCGAGCATGAGAACTGAAGAAATGTCATTGAGAACTGAAGAAATGATTTTGTTTCCTTGGTGTCAAATAAACACTGCAATCTGAGATCTTAAAATTAGACCCTGATTACTTGGTTGCTACTTTTCAGGAATGCTTATTACCTGTAATTTGACTCAGTTAATTATACCAGCCCTTCAAAAGCCCAACAGTTCACAATCTGATCTTTAAGCAATATTCCTCAATGTATAGGGAGGTTCAACTGAACATATACTTTGAGCCATTTATCCAGTAACCTTAACAATCAATATTTATCTAAAATTACCTAAAAAAAAGTACCGACATAAGATTGAAGCATTGTCAGTCTCAAAATGACCATATAGACCCCAAAAGCATTTTATTGAAAAGTGAAACAAACTGCTTGTAGGTACCCAGTGATGTACTCATGTAAATTCCCAAGTTCATAGGCCAAAAATACAACCATGAGTGCTTGGAGACATACACACACGCACGTACACATAGATAGGCACATAGAGAGAAGAATCTGAAGCCAACTTGGCTGGTTGGTCGGGCCATATGCAGGGCTACAATGATTCAATCTAACCAAATAGCACCCAATAATTTCTCTGGTTCAGTTGGTGGTTTTATATTATTATCATTGAGTTTTTGCTTTCCTCTAACTTGAATTAATTGTACAGTTGTTTTTTTTTGTTACCTTCATCTTCTGAGTTGTTTTTTGCTCCCTTCATCGTCTTTGGGTTCTTTTTGCTACCTTCATCTTTGTTTTTCTTGTTATTCTCATCTTCTTTATTTTTTTGCTCCCTTCATCTTGCCTGGGTTTTTTTGCTACTTTCATCTTAGTTTTTCTTGCTATTCTCATCTTTATTTTTTTGCTACCTCATCGTTTTTTTTTTTTTTTGCTACCTTCATCCTTGTTTTTCTTGCTATTCTCATCTCCTTTATTTTTTTGCTCCCTTCATCTTTTTTTTTTCTGCTCCCTTCATCTTCTTTGTTTCTTTGTGATTTGATTGTATCATTCTCCGCTCCATTATTTTCTGGTGAAACTTTGTCCATTGCAAAGTCTGTTTTGGGTCAGTTCTATTAACATTCCATTGTGTGGTCATGTTCTTTTACTTTTTGCCGACTCCCAGAGTCTTAGCATGAACCTTACCAATGTCTCTTTAATTCTAGTTTTATTTTTTTGTGGCTTTAGGTATTCACTTCATTGCAGTGATTGCGTTTCTAAGTCTTTCTAGATGAGCTTTGTTTTATTTCTTTTGCTGGCTGCATTGTGTTGATGAATATCAAGGTTATGTTGGATTTTTTTGGATTATGTCCCCTTTCTCTGCATTTGTTTCTTTTTTCTCAAACTATCAATGTTCTACAGGTTTTTACTCTGGGATTACTCATGTTTTTTCATTATATTATATGAGCTGATTTGTTAAGTTTCTATATTTCCTTCAGTAGTCTGGTATCGGTCATAAGAATTTTGTTTAAGATGGAATTATAATCTCTCTTTTCTTTTCATACAAAATTTTTGTTACTCTCTGAGATCATGGCTTTATAATGCTCTTCTGGCACCATATATTTTTTGCCACATATTTCTTATAGGTAGAGGCTTAAGTTTGGTGAGGTAGCCGTGCATATTGAGTTCTGGGAACTATTCTGATATTGTACAAACACATTTTTCTACCATGCTTCTCACATTCAGAAGAGTGACTGTTGCTATGTAGTAATTATTTGTATTTCCTGTCTATTTGTTTGTTGGTAAATTTATGTGTTCACCTGGAGGATTATCGGTTTTCAATATGTTTCAAACTATCGACAGAGCCTTGTCTGTGGGTAATTTGGTAAACAGATTAAGAATATCAAGATTCAGTATAGTTTGGAGCAGATCTGTGTTTCTTTGACGAGTTCTACTATGTAGGTTACACAACAAAGATTAAGATGATAAAGAAAAAAATCCCATTGAATATCAGTGTTTTTATTATCAGAGAGCATCATCATGACGTAAATAGTATTTCCATTTTCTTTTAGTTCTTTGTTAGAGACAGACAAACTTTTTTTCTCTTTTAATTCACTCAAGGCTAAATACGCCAAAGGTTTACATTATGATGCAATGCTGTTGAGTCATTCAGCAATAAATACTGTTTCTCTAAACTGCCTTACAAAATGGTCTCCTGCTTTAAATATGCTGGATTGAGCAGTCAGTAGCTATTTATCAATTATCTTGGGTATTTGTCCCATTTCTCTATTTTGTTCAGTTGTTCATTGAGAAATTCCATTGACTCTTGTTGTTTCACCTGGAAATGATTGATTTTACCTTTGAGTTCTTGCTGCATGCTTCCCATTCCAGTTTTAGAATTCTCTTTATTCATTGAGCGATCGCATTGTGAGATAGTTCAGGCTTTTTATTGGTTGTTTAAGCAGGCGGGTAGGCTTATGGTTGGTTGGTGTCACCAGGGGTGGTAACTCATGGTGTCAACCCTTCCCTTACCAGAACTCACTCACTTCCCTGGATATCTAGAATGTTGGTGATCTTTTTGTGCTGATACTATTCATTACTCATCATGATTTTCCTATATCATTCAATGTCATGGCATAAGCCTACATTTACTGACAATTCTATTTACTAACTTTCTATGTTTCCGTTCTGACTGTGTGAAATAATATGAAGAGAAGGACTATGAACTTTCAGCGATATGATGTGGTGTGGACATATGACTAAGATGGTGGGGAGCTAATAAAATATAGATCCACCCAGAATTTCATCACTATTTCCGTAGACTATTTTCCACCCTTTGACAAAATTTCATAGAAATTCATGGCTAACTTTTGGACATATCATGTGGATAAAAATTGAATTTCATCAATATGGGATGAAAAAATATCACCATGAGATAAGGGAGGTAATTGCACATAGATCCGCACCAAAATTTAATCATTTCTTTGGTATCTTATTGTTCATTCTCCCAGAAGATCTCATTTAAATCCATTGATAACTTTCAGAGATATCATGTGGGCAGTCATAAGCATATATAAAAACAAATGAAAAAAAAATGGAAAAATATCTCTCAATCAAAAAAAAGTTCAGGATCCTTCCCAAGATCAAAACACTTCTTTCTTAACCCATTGTCCATTGTTCAAATTTCATTGTAATTCATTGAGTACTTACGAAGTGTGTGGACAAACAGATGTTTCATCAGAAAAAAGAATTACCAAGAAACTAAAGATCTTCAGGCAGTCATCTTGGGGTCATCCACGAGAAGGTGTCACCCAGGGTAGCCCCCCCACCCCCCACCTTAGTTTATGTTTTGAGATTTGGTCAGTTTTGTTGCCATCTTGGAATTCAAAAGCATTATATGATAAATATCTTGGAAGAAAATTTTCATTATTTAGTTTAATTCCACCTTATTTCATTGTTTGTAACTCCTGTCAGAAACAGTCAACGAGAACTGTCATAAAAAATTATCTGTATAGATTTCTTCTAGCAATCACCTCCCTCAATAGATTTTCAGTTGAGTGATCACTTTGTGATTCAAGTTTATGCTAAATTGATCCCTCAATTTGTGTCCATACCTGTCTTTTAAAAAAAAAAGACTTTTTCAGTGATCAATGCCCAACCAAATGCAAGAGAAGTAACACATTTTTTAATTGATCATCAACAACATGTCATGCTGCCAAAAGACGTTGGTTATATGATGGTTTCCTTTGAATGACTTACTGGACCTGTTTTTATATTAAGCTTTTCTTCTCATCTGAATGAAAAGGACAATGTAAATCTCTTTCAATCATATATCACTTTCGAACATCCACAAAAACAAGTACACTTTCTTGTTTGTAAAACAAGCAGTGATTAACTTAGAGTTTCTTTCATTGTGTAATGATTTTAAATTAAGTTTTTTTAACTAGTTTTGATGGCTCTTCCACTTGTCTATTCAGATGATACCTATCTTACTTGGCTATTCTCTTATAGCTCAAGATTTCCCAAACAAAAACATCATGTCTGTTTTATTTACTGACTTTAAGAGACATAACAAATCAAACTGGGAATTCGAAATAAAAATTGAATGGTTGACTAATTGGAAGCTCTACAAGGTTAAATACAGTGTTTGACACTGGTGTAAGAGATATCCGTACTTCTCTTAAATGAGTCACAGTAGCCCACTAATATACTTGAATCATCTGAAAAATTATCTAAAATTATCTAAGCAAATTAGATCTTTTATCTAGAATCACTCCCACTTTTTGTTGGTTTGTGATCATTGAAAATGCAGCAATGATATTGGACACAAACCAAGGGACCAATTTAGATAAACTTACATGGCAAACTGAATACACCAATGGAAACCTCTTTTGGACAATTTTAAAAAAAACAAGAAAATGTTTTCCGTTGGTGAAAACATTCTTACAGAGTTTCTTCATAATGTACTCATGCAAAATTTAAAGTTTGCAGCACCAATAATGTGAAAGTGCATCTGGAAATACAGAGAGAGAGAGAGACACGCATGCACAGACGAAGAGACAAGAATCAGTTGCCCACTTGGCTGGTCGGTTGGTCAGGCCATTTGTGTGGCTACGTTGATTGAATATAATAACAAACCTATTGTTATTGCTACTATTTACTCCCATATCAAAGTTACTTTACTTTTCCCAGATGGTAAACATCCCCTTGAAATGTATTGGAACATTTTTAATAATACTTTTTTCTTGCTTATAAGATTAAGTTATGGGCTCTTTGTTGTCTGTTGCCAAACATGGCGCAGAATTGATCAAGAGTGAGGGAGTGAATTTAAGGGTCTGATCTATGATGGTGCTTGCCACTGAGTTCCAGTAGTTCTGTGGAAAGAACGGTTGTGTGAAAAGCAACCCAGCATAGGGAGTCATTTGTTCAATCCTTACGTGGAACTTATTCTTTATTTTGATCCACATTGTTAATTTATTTGCTCTCTGCTGATAGCAACTCAGGTGGAGATTGGTTGCAATAAAGAGAGACAAAAATTGGCACAACGATATATAGTGACAAAAAATTAATACAAATTATCTATAACACTTCACCAAATAAAATAAATGAAAACACGTCTGATTAATCACTCAATAGAAACAGTCAAGTGATCAACGTCTTCTAGCAGTATGCAGTATCGGGGGTGATCAATTGAAAAAAATTGAGAAGAAGGCAAACAACAAATAAGTTACATCTTTTGCTTTTTGTCAGGTAGTGTTCCCTGAAGAAATCTGAATTTGATAAAAACAAGCATGAATGTTGTCAGAAACAACCTAAGGGACCAATTTAGCATAAACTTCAATTGCAAATTGAAAATGCCTCAAAAAATCCTCTTTAAGGGAATTGGAGAAATAAAAAAAACGTTTTCTGTAGACATAATAAAGATTGAATGTTTGAATTTTCAACCTTCTACCTTCATGGTTATGAATGATACATACATAATCAGCTAACTGGCCAGCCGGCCAGCCTGACCTATTAAAAAACTGAAGAAACAGATGTTCCCTGCACTCCAATCCTTATCAGAATGAAATTAGTTACAGATTCTACGCAAGACTTTGTTTAGCTCAGTTTTAGACATGGAAGATCTCAAGTGTAAAGGAATTGTCGACATGTGTTTCTCCAGTTTTGAGACTGGCTGGCTATGTAAGTATTACATGTACAGGCTGGACCAACGGAGCTAGAAGGCTGAAAATTTCAATATTCACTCCTTATTACGTCTTATAAATAAACCTTTTTACTTTTTCAACCCCCCCCCATAACTTTTCTTTGGCTATGAAAACATTGTTAATCACCACTACCAACAACAGACCCCGTTAAATCACCATTGTTGGATTTAGATTATCCAGGTGTTCTGACACTTATATATATCCTTAAATCTGGTCTTCACTTTGCCCTGGACGTTGATAGTAGAAACTTGAAACGTTTCACTCATACTTCTTTCAATAGATAGGGAAAATATTTTGCTTTTCGAAAATTCCCTTCTGAAGTAGGTCAATGTGCAATGTAAATTTTTATTAATTTGGTCACAATTTTGTGCCTGCTTATTTTTTGAAAATTCAGAACTTTTTGTAGTGATCACTGCCCAACAAAAGGTAAGAGAAGTAACTTATTCATTGATTGCCCCTTTTTCAACTTATTAATTGATCACCCCCAACACAGCATGAATGGCTGATGGTAATTCATAATTTACTTGGAAATGATATCTGCTTATAATGCCAGGTTGGTTGTTTCGAGACATGATTGGATTAATGACTCATCCAGTCGGTCCGTTTTCAGGGCAATCAGGAAATCGTTTATTGCCATTAACATCTAGATGAAGGAATAATTGAAAAATTTGTTGTTAATGTAAACTTAAATGGGTTTATGAATATTTAGAGAAATGATGCCGAAAACATTTAAAATGCTAATAACAGATTTTCGCAAGAGATTTTCTGATAGAATAACATTCAGAACCGGTCTGGTTAGTCACTCAATAGAAACTATCACGTGACCAATGTCTTTTGGCAGTATTCCGTGTTGGGAGGGGAGGGGATCAGTTAAAAAATACGAGAGGGATGATCAATGAATAAGTTATTTCTCCAGCCTTTTTTAAGGCAGTGATCACTAAAATGTCTGAATTTTCAAAAAACTGCAAAAGAAGACTAGCACAAACTTGGAACCAATTTAGTCTAAATCTACATTGCAAACTGACCCCCATCCAAGACCTATTCAGGGGGGGGAATATTGAAAGAAAAAGATGCTTTTTGTAGACATAATAAAGATTCAGTTTTCTAGCTCCAATAATGTGGCCTGTACGAATGACTCTGCAGAAATTGAATAAACTAGGCTATGAAGTTCTGCCCTCCCCAGCTCACTCAACGGACCTCTCACAAACTGATTACAACTTTTTCAAGCATATCAATCACTTCCTGCAGGGGAGGGACTTAAGCAACCAGACAGCAGCTTAAAACACCTCTGAAGAGTTCATTGGTTCCAGGATCACCGGATTCTATGCTTCCGCAATAAATGAACTTGTTTCAAGTTGGCAAAAATGAGTAGATTCTAAAGGTTCTTGTTTTGATTACTAACGTTTATACTATGTGTACATTTTCTCTTGTTGGGATCATCAGTTGTTTACCATGTAACTGTTTTGGGAATTTAAAAAACAAAACAGTTATATAAACAAGTCACCCCAGCAGTGTTGATCTAACACCACCTCCCTTTCAGCAATGATTTCGATATATAGCTTATGTCATATTACATGTAGTCATGTAGTTTTCTTATATAGGGAGTTATCATAATGTATTGTACATGAATGTTATTTTGTACTACACATCATTTGATTTTTTGGAGACACAGGGTTTACTTATATAGGTTACCAAAAAAACATATTTGACAATGAGCAATCAATAAGTATAACAACGGATGTAACTCATTGTTTGTGTCACCTCTATTGAGTGTTCATCCCTGTGAATATTAAATCAATTGTGTCATTTTTAATCTCAAACTGCATGCAAACCAACATTATATCATATTTAGGAATACTAACATATTCATCCAGAGAATTCGACGAATGTTTTCCACTCACCTTAAAGTTTATTTTTCCACATTTTATAAGTATTCATAAAAAATCACACAAAAATAAACACACATTTATATGCATATATATATATATATATATATATATATATATATATATATATATATATATGTATATTATTAAGAAACAAATATATGATCCAACATCATAACTAATGACTGCTCAGTTCAGTGGGAAGAGCAAAAGAGCAACACTATGTTCACAGGTTATATATATATATATATATATATATATATAATGCTCCTCTATTCAGGGTTGAGCACTCTTCAAGTCAGGTAACTCATTTATTGTAAGCTTACGCAATGCTCTTCCATAGGAATAGAGCATTCTGGTGGATGAGGGATTTCTGTGTAAATAGATGTATCACTTAAATTCAGCCTTACTGACCGTCCAGTTCCGAAGTCCAGAGGTAGGATATTGGCCTCCGGGTCTGATGAGAGGGTTTCAATTCTGCCTTGCAGTACTGGATGGGATAATGGAAAGTCTATAGCCACACTGAAGAGACGTAATACATCGAAACAGCTGTCTGTGGATGACACAATAATTATATATATATATATATCCCTATTCCTATTTCATAAAATTAGAATAGTTTCAAAAGACAGTGACTATAGGGGACAATATATTGAACTCAAATAATACCAAGGCAATTCAAATCTCAAAAATGGTTGTCGTCCTACAGAAAAAATTCAAGCAGAATTCTAATTGTGTTCAGTAGAGATTTTATTTACCTTTTGAACTTATCAAACTTCTATGCATCTGACAGTGTCCCTTCTCTAAATAAATGACCCTGGGGTCATTACCTTTACTCTTCTCAGTTCTCTTACTTAGTCTGACAACAAAAATCCGAGCAAACAGGATTTGCAACTGACAAGACTAAAACTGCATTTCCTCTGCTTTTAACAGAGAAATGTTCACAAGGTAAAAACATCTCCAGAATCTGGCATTATGAAGAACAAATACACAAAAGGTGACTGGATGTTTGCAAATGTCAGCAGTTGGCATAATTCCAAGATATTATTTCCTGTTGGATCTGATTCCCGACATTAAGCCATCTGAAGAACCTTTACTCTGCCAATGTGTCTTCATAGACAAGTTACATCTCCATTTTGTGTTCAAAGTTTTATGACTGCTTATGGAAAATACAATAATGAACCAAATTTGAGTTCTGATTCAAACTGTTTATGTCACCTTTATGTAAGTAGCCATATTGGGAATGGTCAGCCATAACTGTCATCAAAACTGTCAACATAGATTTCTTTCAGTGTCAAGGTTGGTCAGGCTGGCTGGCTGGCTGGCTGGCTGGCTTACTAGTTATGTACATATCACGTGTACAGGACATAGCAATGGAGCTAGCGAGTTGAAAATTCAAATATTTACTTATACGTTGGAAAAACTTTTTTCTGTCAAAATCATTCCCAAAATAGGTTTTTAGAGGTGAAGAGGTCAGTTTGCAATGTGAACTTGAGCTAAATTGGTCCCTTAGTTTGTGCCTGGTGTTCAGGCTTGTTTTTAGAAAGTCCTGACTTTTCAGTGATCCAACAAAAAGTGAGAGAAGTATCTTATTCATGATTACCATTTTCACCCCAAACATGATATACTGCCACAAGATATTGATCATCTAGTGGTTTCTATTGAGTGACTAACCAGACCTGTTTTTTCAATTAATTTTTCCTTTACTAGTCAATTTCATCATGGTCATATAACTAGTAGACATTGGCAATCCCCTGCCTACTTTAGCTTGGCAGTAACAGCACTTATGATAACTGTATACACTACCAATTAAGACAGGAAGGTAAATTCATTTCTATATCCTGGATATCCTAATCAAAATTTACTTTCCGTCTCTCAGATAATACAATCTACTTGGTTTCCTATCAGTAAATAGAAGTTCCCTTTCATTGATATCATTGCAGTATTAAAGTTCCAGCCTTACAATCAATACGCAGTGCTTTTTCAATACCTTCTTGTATTAGAAATATTCAAACAAAACTGTCACTATAGATTTCTTTGGTTTTGAAGTTGGGCTGCCTGGCTGGCTTCGAATGTATCACACATAAGGAATACACCAACAGAGCTAAAGGGCTGAAAATTTGAAAAATTACTACTCATTATGTCTAAAAAAAAAAAACAGTTTTTGCTTTCCCAAAATTCCCCACAAAACAAGTTTTTAATTGGGGACCTAATCTAGAATGTAATTTTATGCTAAATTGGTCCTTTTGTTTACTTCTGAGCTTGTTTTTGAAAATTCAGAATTTTTTCATTGATCATGGCCTAACAAAAGGTCAGAGAAGTAATTCCTCCATTGATCATCCCTTTTAAAAAAAAAATTATTTGATCATCCTGAACATGGCATCCCACCAAAGTGAATTGGTCGTGTGACAATTTCTATTGAGTAACTAACCAGACTTGTTTAGTATGTAGAATATGACAAATTCTTTTCTTGATATCATTGTAGCATTGAAAGTCAAGCCTCTAGGACAGTCAGTATGATATTCCTTGCAATAATTGGCCATGATATGTTGATGTGCCTCAACCACAAAGATCTTAAGTATAAGATAATTATCTAGAAGTAACAGGTATAAAAACATCAGATTTTCAAATCTTATTATATAGAGAGTGGCTATCAACCTTCAGAATTATCAGTTCCATTTACGTTAAAATATTTTTAATGTCAAAAAAGAAAGATTTGTTATAGGCAATTTAGAAGTGACTATTCTATGATTTTAAATGAGGCCCCAGTTGAACTGTACCAACCAGGCATTCGGAAAAGGAAACCATTGGCCTTATGACAACTAATGAGTGGTTTACTGAGTTCTGGTTCTGTGAATTCAAGATCTTGGACAAGTAGATTAGCAGTTGAACTGAATCAGGACTAATTGCACCACAGGATGCGGGAGCCTATCCACAGTCGATCAGTCGAGAAGTGAATTTAACTAGCCATCACAGTCAATAACTGAACAACCATATCAGAATTTGAAGTCATGTAAAAAAAAAATTCCATTGAAGAATAGGATCAGATTAGATTCTTTTTGATGACATCACAGTCATTTTCCACAGGAAAACATCTAAAATAGAGTAAAGAAATATCTAGAAACATCTAGATTCTCCAAAATCTAAATGATATTAATAAACTATATGCATCAAAATAAAGCCCTGAAAAGGTCCAAAATTTTTTTTTTTTCCAAAGGTAAAAAAAAATTGTTTTTAAGATGGATCTTTAGACCAAATGATATAGCCAGTAGTGCTGGAACATACAAACACACAGACACACAAACATATAGAAAAGGATAGAATCCTTTGCCTACTTCATTCTTCCTCCTTCTCCAATCATTCAGCTGCAATAGCTTCTAAACTCAGAAACAAGCATGGACTTGTCGTTTGATTTCAGGGAGCATGCATATCGTTGATTTCACCAAAATGAATGCATGCATGGCTGGACACCATCCTTGCAACTTGTATGTCAGTGTGACATACGCATGATGTTGGACAGCCAAAGAAGTTACAGGTTTAGCTATATCAAATTCAGAGATGCATTAAAAAGAGGTTATGTTTTGGTGTTGGTAGAGAATTTAAGGCATTGTTTACTAAGAACTGCATAATCTGAACAAAACTAGTGTGTACAGTACCAAATTGCAAAGTGTATCTGTTGCACTAGTGCAGAAGACGTTCATAAGTGCACAAAATACGCTTGTTGCACGATGATTTCTAACTGTCTGTTGCACTCATCAACGTAGGTTTCTGTCAGTTTTTCAAGTTGTCCTGGCTGGCTATGTATATATCATAAGTACAGGCTGCACCAATGGAGCTAGATGACTGAAAATTTAAACATTTACTCCTTATCATGTCTAGCAATAGTTTTTCTACTTTCTGAGAAATCACCCCCATAATTAATTTTCAGAGGAGGTTCAATTTGTAATCTAAGCTTATGCTAAATTGATCCCTTAGTTTGTGTCCGTGCCAAGACTTTCAAGTGATCACTGCCTAGCAGAAAAACAAGGGAAGTAACTTATTCATTGATCACCCTTTTTTCCAATTTTTTGATTGAACACTCACAACATGGCAAGTTGCCAAAAGATGTTGATCACCTGACAGTTTCTATTGAGTGACTAACCAGACCAGTCTTTTTTTGTCTTTTGATAACCTGTAGAACCTGAGGTTTCCAAAATACCTGTGATGTCAAAATTGTGCTGCAGAACTTCTTTGATTTAAAACTAACGTCATTTGATTGTGGAAGAATCTATTATGTCAAATGAGGTAAGAGATCTAATATAAATCATTTTTCTGTCTTGGAGGCAATCTTTGAAAATTGATTTTTTGATTACTGTTTAACCACTGGTATCCACAACAGACTAGTTTGAATACTGTTGCTATTCTGTGTCTCAATGCGTAGAGAAAGCATTTTCTTTTTTTTGAAAATCACCTCCAAAAAGTTTGGTGGGGGTTCATTGTGCAATGAAAGTTTATGATAAATTGGTCACTAGTTTTCACCTATTCATTTTCTAAAAAATGAAACTTTTTCAGAGATCACAGTACAAGAAAAGGAAAAAAAAATTCATTGATTACCCTTTTTTCCATCTTTTTGATTGATCAACCCCAACGTTGCATATATGGTTGGTGGTGATTCATAATTTCCCTGGGAATGCCATTTGATTGATATATCCACTCAATAATAGAACTCGTTGGTCATACAACTGATATAATGCCTGTAATGGAAGTCATTAATGAAGAATTTGCCTCTTAATGAACACTCAAAAACAATGGCCTTATGCTTTTTTTTGTTTTTAAAAAATTCACCACCTAAATTCGATTTTATTGGTGGAATGGGGAGGGGGCAATTTACCATGAAAGTTCATGCCAAACTGGTCCCTTAGTTTGTGTCCAGCAGCATCCATGCTTACTTTTTCAATGAGAATATTAGTGATCACAGCTCAAAAATGTCAAAAAAAAAGTAACTAATCTATTTTTTTCCAATTTTCCGATTCATCAAAATGTCTAACCAGAACAGCTTTGGGTTTTGAAAATCATAAATTTATGATTCAAACTATACAGGTTGTGTTTATCATCAAGGTAACTTGATTTTAGCCACCAACACTACCTCATTTATGAGCTTAAAAGCAGCATATATCGGTGGCATTAATTGATAATGTCTTTTGGAATGATAGTATTATATGCATTCTTAATTATGACCTATATTATGTAACGATGTATGAAAATGCAAATCGATATGTCTATTATTACAATGATCTAATCAGTCACATTAAACAAAACACACACACACACATGAAATTGAAAGAGACAAAGAGAAAAAGTATAAAAGCAATACTCATAATAAATAGCAAAAATCAATGACTTTCCTGACCATCAGTTCGAAAGATAAAAAAGTATCATTTTTAATTCTGAAAAAATAACAAACATATCAGATTATCTCATTTATTCAAGAGAAAGGTCATTTAGTACAGAATATTGATTTGCTGTAGAATCAGGATAGATATTCGTAACTCGCATGAGTGGAATCACTGTAGCCTGAACTAATTAACTAAAATCATCTGAAAGAAGAAAAAGATCTTTTATTCAAAATTGTCTAGAAAGTACCAGCACAGATTTGGGCATTGTTGGTCAAGAATGACCATACAGGCCCCCCAAAATCACTTTTTTTGAAAAAACTTAAAAAACCTTCCTTAGATGGTGCCTAGTGGTGTACTCATGCAAATTTTCAAGGTGGTAGCCCCCCAAAATATGACCAGGAGTTTTCAGAGACACAGGCATACGCACGCTCACATATATCATCATCATCATCATCATCATCATCATCATCATCATCAGTATTTTAACGTCCATCATTGGACCTAGACCTTTCCCAGGATCCACCATTTTTCTATCATGAGCGTCGTGGAGCCAGTATTTTCTGAATTTGTCCAGTTCATCTCTCCATCTTGTTTTTTGTCGGCCTCGGTTTCACACGTGGTCTCTGGGGATCCATATTGTGAGTCGTGATGTCCATCGGTTGACTTTCATTCTGGCAACATGACCAGCCCATTGCCATTTGAGTTTTTTAATGGATTAACCTGAGGCCCCCATTTGCTGGGTAGTCAGACCTTTTGTCAGGCAATGGTGATTCAATAATCACCATCCTAAACTCTGTCCCCCTTCTGGAGTATTATTTCCATTTCTTCTATATCTGTCTCAAGGCAAATCTTTTAGTGGAATGTTCACAAGAGTGCCGTATAAATAGCAGGAATTAATAACCTACTCTCCTTTATAAGGAAAGGAAGAACCAAAAGAAGCTTTATTTTTCGAGAAGCAATGCTTCAAGATGTGTTTTACTCTAACTTCTCACAAAAAGATGATGGTTAGATGCTCAAGCAACAAACGTCTTCCGTGTTGGCGGGGATCAATTCCAAAATTGAAAAAAAGGTGCTCAATGAATAAGTTACTTCTCTTGCCCTCCTTCATTGGACAGTCATCACAAAAAAAAATCTCAATTTCAAAAAATCGAGCCTGAGTGGTGAGGACGCAAACTAAAGGACCAATTTATCATAAACTTACATTGAAAATTGAACAGCTCCGATAAAAATCTATTTAGGGTGAACTTTCAAGAATGCATTTTTTCTAGACATATTAGAAGTGGATTTTTTTTCAATTTTCAGCCCTTTAACTCCATTGGTGCAGCCTGTACATGTGATATACATACATACATAGCCAGCAAGCCAGGTCAGCTTAAAAGCTGAAGAAATTTATTTTTACAGTTTTGGTTGACACTGTTTAAGATTGAGAAAATTTAAAGCTGACAACATTTTTTTTCACTTTATCTAAACTATTACACAATGTCACCTCTTATAGCAAAGGACAAAATTTCACTTAGCAAGAGGCCATGATGGTCAGAAACGAAAATCTCTACAGAATTTCATAAAATCATCCAGAATCATCCAGATTTTATTTATAATTGTCTAGATTGATATCTAGTATCTAGATTTTTTTTCCAGACAGACAGACGGACTATTGGTGAATCACAAGAGATTATCTATCAATCTATTACATTATTTACGTGTTTATTTGTATTTATACAATATTAAGAAAGTAATTAGTTCATTATGAATTACTTACAAGGTTATTATCAAAGTTTTAGGGTCTGATATTTTCATTTGGAATGAATTACTGATATCTCATAGGTTTGATTATTCACAAATTTTCATATAATGAGACAAATTATGGAATTGATTTTCCACATGAAGAGAGATACTTGTGTACTTGAATTTTTATGAATGATTGTTTTAATGTTTTCTATTATTGACAAACTCCTGGAGTTGACTTCATTAGTGTGATTTGTCGGACATTAGAATTTAAGACTTCTGAATTTAAGACATGAATAAGAAAGAGAGAAGGAAAAAGAAAGATTGATGCTATGATGTATCATGTTGTGTCAACTCCTGCTTTCGAGTTCTTTGTATTTTTTTTAGACATTGAATTTCTGTCAAGAAAAATATTGTCGTCAAACTCGTACTATTTGACTTTTGACGTTTGTCAAAGCCATGACAATTATCTTATCAAATACCTGTGATATCATGATGGCATGAATGAAAATCGTGTATTCAGAAACTGATGATAAATTAACTTTGTCAACTCAGGTTGACTGGTTTTATTACCGGAACTACTTATAAAGGTGTTGAAATTAGTTTTGGAATGATATTGTATGCAGAAGTGAATTCTGTTTTGTTTACCTCTTAGATTTTAACGCAGCAACGGATTTGGCCCTAACTTGGTATTTGATGACAATCTCATACAAATAAATATCTGAAGATTGAAAAAAAAAGTTTTTTCTCACACAGCCTCATCAGATATTCTGAATCTTATCACTATTACCTCTGCCAATAAAGGTATAAGGTTGTGTCCATCTTTCTGCTTGACTTTCCACTAGATATCTCAAAAAGTTCTCAATGAATTTCAGTGGAATTTTGTGGAAGTCTGTACAATAGGATACAAAAGAAGTAATTGTATTTTGAACCTTGCATAATTTCCTGCCCTATATTGTAAATAATTAGTTCACACTACATAATTAATATTGCTAAAAGTTCATGTTCCCAATGAATTTCAATCAAAATTTCTGGAAGGATAGACAAAAGGCTACAGAAGAAATGAATACATTTTTGGTCGGATCAATGCAATATTCCTTCCTTCACATGAGCGTTGGCAGAGATATGCACTCTCTAAGTGCTTTCTAGTTTATATTTGCTTATTCAAGTTTCATTTCAGATACTTAACAAAACTGCTTTTGTTTTAGGCAATCTTATGCAACAACATTGACAATACCGTATAATGTAATATCATATTTATCGATTTTAAATCCTGAATCTCATGGCTTACACAAAAAGATATCATTTGGTTTAATAACATTTCAGGTATGCTTACAGTGAAATAAATACTAATTCACCGGTCATTATTCCAAAATCTTGCAATTCTGCTCAAGACTCTTGCTATTATAGGTGTTTTTATACACATTTACAAGTTGAAATCAGTCGTCTGAATAGAATTTTATTACTTTATGTGCTTTTTTTAAAGAATAAAGTAAACAACAAATAGGTATATGTTGAACAAGACAAATTCTAAGCTCAATTCTACATCAGATAGCACTTAGAATATGCAGTTTAAGCATGGAATCCTTACCTCGAAAAAGATATCCCAGAACTAGAAAACATACAAGGGAGGGCATCAAAAATGGTCACAGAATTTTGAAAACCTCTCATACAGAGACAGACTCAACAAAACAACTACATCAAAAGAAAGAAGAATAAGGGGAGGGGCAATACAAACATTCAGAATAATAAAAGGCATAGATAATATCCCAGCAAAAAAAGTTCTTTACAATTTACAAAAGAAACAATAACAAAATCTATAAAGTACACTGCAAAAAAAAAAAAAAGAAGATAAAAGGATATTTTTTTCTCATAGAATAATAAACAACCAGAACTCACCAGTCCAGCAACATAGCAATAACGCAAACAGTAAACAACTTCAAGAATAGACATGATGAATATACAATGAATAAAAGAGAAACAACTTTTGAAGTAAATAACTCCAACAGAGGTGAGATACAAGCACAAACATGGACGTCCTTTTTAATCGCCAGTTTTCATGGGGTTCATTTGTAGAGAATACTGACAAAGACTGAGTTCACTCCCAAT
The DNA here is from genome assembly GCA_963457665.1 of Thysanoteuthis rhombus. NCBI lineage: Eukaryota > Metazoa > Mollusca > Cephalopoda > Oegopsida > Thysanoteuthidae > Thysanoteuthis > Thysanoteuthis major. Next base: position 58,947,385 of record OY735212.1, on the reverse strand, counting down.
GTGAGTATCAGATTAACCAATGTACGACCAAGATTGCAGCAATTCTTTCTCAAATGGCAAATCGATTTTGTCGGCCATTAAGCCAGATATTGTTGCTCAACAGATCAAGGAGCAAAGTTTTTCAAAAGTTTTAACAACCATTGAGGTGATATTGACTGGTGTTTATGTAAATCATTCCACTACTGATATTTAAATTTCAGTTATAAGTTAATATCAGGATTATAAAGTGAATAAGCTAATAAACTTGATAAAATTTAAGAATAATATCTATACCTCGCATAAATGAATCACCATAGCCTACATGAGTACCAGAACTAATCATATGAGAAAAACATCTTTCATGTAAAATTAGCTAAAAAATACCAGCAGAAGATTTGGGCACTGTTGGTCTTCAAATGACAAATGAGACACAAGATACAATAAAAAATAAGTTACATGATTGTGCATTATGGTGTACTCATACGGAATTTCAAGGTTGTAGCCCCCAAAATATGACCATCAGCAGCCGGAGATACACACACACACACACACACACACACACACACACACACAATCACAACTACACACACACACGCACACACACACCCACAACCACACACACACACACACACACACACACACACACACACACACACACACACACACATACACACACACACACACAGATAGATAGATTGATAGACATATAGATAGACACGGACATGTAAAAAGAGAAGAATCTGAAGCCCACTTGGCTGGTAGCTTGGGCAGGCCATCTGATGGGCTATGGTGATTTGATATCTAGTTCTCTGATAGTTTTATTTCTGCTAGAAATGGTGCCAGATCAGCAGCAGAATATTGGTGTTATATCTACATTATAAATGATGAAAGTATACAGAGATTGTCATCAAATGTAATGGTCCCTCCCTTATTTATGTAATATCCTTCACCAGGCAGCCAAGTGTGAAGATAAGTTTATAAGCTTATCTAGAATACACATTTTGCTGAGATATAGATATGAATCTGGATGAATCAATTTTGTCTGATTCTTGTAACATAAAAAAGATGATGAAAGGAAATGTACGCCTGTGAAACATTCAAGAAATGAACCGAGAGAAAAAAAAAAAAGAATCAAAATTAAAAAACAAATAAACAGGTCTGGTTAGACACTAATTAGAAACCGTCATTTGACCAACATTTTTTGGCAGGTTGTCGTAGTGGGGTGATCAGTTAAAACAATGGAAAAAAGGGTGATCAATGTACAAGTTTCTCTCTTACATCTTGTTGAAAAAAAAATCTGAATTTAAAAAAACAGCATGAATTCCACTGGATACAAACTCGGGGATTAAATCAAGATAACTGACATTGCAAAATCAACCCCCCACAAAAAATTATTCAGGGATGGGGAGTTATAAAAAACAAAAAAAAAGTTTTTTCCCTTGACATAATAAGGTGTAAATGTTTCAATTTTCAGACCTCTAACTCCATTGGTGCATCCTTTACATGTAATACATGCATAGGTAGCTCAGTGTTGTCAATTTTTTTATTTTGTTTTTACAATTTTGTGAATCCAGTGTTGATAATATCTAGATTTTAGAAAAAATTGTTATGCTTCAAAGTCCAGTGTTGCAAATTGAGGTGTCTATTAGATTTTTTTCATTTGATAGTGACTTCCAGAATCAAACAAACACCTTCTGACTTCACCTCTCACAGACTCTTCTTATTTCAAACCAAACTTGACTCTCATTTATACAAATACAAACACCTCCCCTCCCACTCCTACCAAACAACACAGAAATATCCCCCTTTCTTTCTTCAACCTCAAACATATAAACAGCAAAATTTCCTCTGAACTGCTGCAAATTTTTCTATGTAATACGTGCATAGCAAGCTCAGGGTTGTCAATTTTTTTATTTTGTTTTTACAATTTCGTGAATCCAGTGTTGACAATATTTAGATTTTTTAAAAATTTGTTAATGTTTCAAAGTCCAGAGTTGCAAATTGAGATGTTTTTCGGATTTTTTTCATTTGAGAGTGACTTCCAGAATCAATAATTGAAAAATAACATCTAAATTAGCTATACTGAGCCAACTAGCTGTGCAAAACTTGAAAACTCAAGAAACTAGTGTTGACGGTTTTGGTTGAAGATTCCAAAAAAAATGATGAATCATGAATTGTAAATTTGTTTTTTACGTGAATGAGACGTATAACAAAGAGGGGAGTACAAGTCCTCACTACATAACCCTCCTTTCCAAAACCCTTTTTTTTTGCCTCATCCCACTTTCTCCTACCTCACAAAGAATTGTTTTGGGAGAACCGTGCAAAAATCAGCTTGAGGTTTGTTGTTTTTGAGAGTACGTGATAAACACCTCACGGAGAATCATGGGTCAAGTTGACTTAGCTGGTGATCGCGGGACGGTAGTTTGAACATGATAAACGTGTTATTTGAATTTCATTTCTTTGAATTAACTCTCGTGATTTGAGGAGGAAAAATCTAGTGTTTATCTTGAATGAGAAAATAGATTAATTCAGCAACATATGGATAGAGGGCTCAATCAGAAAGCGGTAATTGCATGGGGGCACGTACTTGCAATAGTAACGCTGCAAAGTGCATTTCGTTTCTTCATTTGCATACATATACATATACCTTGTAAATGGGTGAGCATGTATGAATGATACAAATCTCAATGTTTCAGCTCTCTCCATGTATTGAATAGAATACTGAAAAGAAAAACACCCTACCTCCACCCTACCTCAAATATATCAACATCAATCCATTAAATACTATATACCAGCTCTCCATTGTGTAGAAAAAAAAACCCCACTGTCCTGAGAACTGACCGCTTCAGTCCGATCTCCTCCTCTCACTGCCCCTTCTAATTTAAGACAAGCCCAACACCCACAGAGACAGGAAACAAACATCCTCTGACTCCACCCCTCACAGAACCTTCTTATTTCAAAGTAAACTTGACTCTCACCAATACAGATACAAACACCTCCCCTCCCGCTCCTATTAAACAACTAAACAACACAGAAATATCTCTGTTTTTTCCTCAACCTAAAAAATATAAACAGCAAAATTTTCTCTGAACTGCAGCAAATTTTTATACCAAAAAGATGGCAGATACCTGTTGGAATGCATCGAAACATATCCATGGAATAATGAAAAATTTTGAGATGTAACACCAGCTTTCTCTCGAGTTTTTCTCTTCATCTTCCAATTGTCACTTTTATCAACATACATTTACAGTAGTGAGCAAAATGATGATGAATAATCAGACAATAAAAGAGTGAAATGACTAATATCAGAAGTCTTACTGTACAAATGATTTTTTCAACATTTAAACTAAATCAGGGTATGCCAAGAACTGAGGAGGTCATACAACAAATTAGTGCTTTTATAAGTGGTCTGTGAATTTCAGTAGGTGAGGGTAGATGTAATTCCCCTAATTAACAACAACTCTACCTACCAAAATCCCAGTTTCTTTCGTTACTCCTTCAGTTTTTGAAAAGACTAGGTGAGAGTGAAATATCAATATAAAAAATTACTTGTTTAGCAAGCTGTCTGATCTTGTTATTTCATTGTTATATATATACATATACACACAATACAAATCAGAAATACAATATAATATAACATAAGATCTGAAGTGTGATGGGTTTATTTCATATAGTGCTCGATACATTTGGCATTAAACATTAAATTGATTTAGAATAGAGCTTGAAGCATGATGACGTAAGGATATACTACACAGACATGTCTGTGTTTTTGCCGCTGGAGAAGCCCAAACAGGACAGAAACATGGATGTGTTTGTGCAGCAAATCCTTACTTCATCATATACATATATGTATATATATATATATATATATGTATATATATAAATATATATATATATATATATATATATATATATATATATATATATATATATATATATATATATATATAGTAGGTTGTTGCTCTACTCTAAAACAACTCAACTACATGAGTAAAATGTTGCATGTATCGAGCACTCTATGAAATAAATCCAATACATTTCAGAAGTAGCATTATATTATTGATATATAATTATATTATGTTATACTGCTAGCCTGATTTGTACCACATATACTATGTATATATATATATATATATATATATATATATATATATATATATATATATAGTGTGTGTGTGTGTGTGTGTGCATATATATGTATATTCATTGTGTAGATAAGAAAATGACCAAGAAATTAAACCTGGCTTAAATAGTCGATTGACTTCAACAAAACACATACACACACACATATATATATATATATATATATATATATATATATATATATATATATATATATATATGGTAGGTGAAAATTAACTCCCTATTAGTAATTATGCGTGACTATTGTAAATAATTTTGGTCTTTAGAGTGGTAGAATTTAATCAATGATTTTTGTTTTCAGGTGTGAATCAGTTTTGACTGTTTAATCTTATTTTAAATTTACGCATTCATTTATTGATTTATTCAGCCACACGGAATAAAATATTCGGACTATTTTGCCTAAAATTGTCACAGTTGCTCCAAAGTATGGTGCAAATTAAAATTAGTTTGACTACAATCAACCAATATATGATAAAGTTATTATAATTTCCAATAGGAGGTTTCTTCCCACCCTCTCTCTCTCTCTCTCTCTCTCTCTCTCTCTCTATATATATATATATATATATATATATATATATATTATTGTGTCATCCACAGACAGCTGTTTCGATTTATTACATCTCTTCAGTGTGGCCTAGACTTTCCATTATCCCATCTAGTACCGCGAGGCAGAATTAAAACCTTCACTTAAGACCCGTAGGCTGATATCCTACCTCTGGACTAAGGAACTGGATAGGAAGTAGGGCTGAATTTAAGCATTTTATTTAAATTACACAGAAATCCCTCATCTACTAAAGTGCTCAATTCCTATAGAAGAGCATTGATATATGGATGCTTATGTTGTGTGCTTTAGAAGGATGTCTTATTTTTACACATTCTACTATATATATATATATATATATATATATATATATATATATATATATATATATATGTATATATATATATATATATATATATATATATATATATATATATATATATATGTATATATATATATATATATATATATATATATATGTATATATATATGTAACAGCCGCTTGTCTATAGAGATCTGGTCTACAACTATCTGCTTTATCAAAAGTCTGATTTTTGACTTAGAAATGATGGATGGAAGTTTTTACTAAAAATCACTTCATTGAATCAATTTGTGCATTTCTTTCTTCAAATCAAATATAAAATTATAAACATGAAAGGTAGGGAAACCAACAGAAGATGATTTGTAAAGAGGAAAATTCTTGGCAGAAAACTCTTGAGAAATAGAAGAAAGAATGAACAAATAATAAACCGAACATTTCAGTGTTAATAAGGATTCCCAAAATCCAGTGTCAAAATCTTCTAATGAAATTACCTTGAAAAATACTGCAAACTTGATTAACAAATCCTGAATCTTCTCTGAGTTTTTGCTAAGTTCCAATTCTTGCCACTCACAAAACAGGATTTTTCATCCTAGAACTTTGAATTAGAATATTTTTTGTATCTATGCTCACTTAAACAGTTGAGAATTTTTCTTGAAAAAGGTCTCATAGATTATGTGATGTGAACTTGTAATGAGTTTAGTTAACTACGTAGATGTGAACCATTGATTTACTCATTTTTGACTGCGACAAAAGTTGACAGAGTAAGGAAAGTTTCATGTCAAGACCAGTTTTCAAATCGGTTACCAGCGTTTGTAAGGAATTAAGTGGTTTAAGAGAGATTGACAGCATGTTTTTTTTTAATCAGTTCATAGCATTTGTAAAGATACAATATAGAGAGTGGGCAAAGAATTGGGAAATCTTAAAAAAATTTTTCATGCTACACTATATTTATTATACCTTTTTTTAGATCACGTCCCAAGATAAAGAAACAGAAATTACAAGAAAAAAAAAAGAAGGGAGAAAGTAAGGAAGAAAGAGAATGTATACAGAAAGAAAGAATGAAACTAGATTATAGTGTTTATAACTAATGTATACATTTCATATACATTTATAACCTTTTATTTGCTAATGAATTATATTGCCTTTTGTATGATATTATCATCTTTTTTGGATACAATCATTACTTTTGTTTCAGAGGTGTAAACAGAAAACTGAACTGGAAACAAATAGCTTTATTACAGAAACAAATTGTCTTATTACAGAAACTAATAGCTTTATTACAGACACAAATGTTGACAAATGCTGTCAAATATGTACACACAATGTTACAGTCTTTGTATAAAATCAGTTATTTTTCTTGTTTTCTTCCTACCGAGGAAAACAAGATTTGATTTGTTCTTGTCCATTGTTAGTTGGAGATTTTTGGCAAATTCAACAGTTTATCTGATGCAAAGGTTGAATGAACATCCATTAGCAAATGCAGAGATAAGAATTGACAGACACTGTTTAGGATAAAGAGACACAAAAGTTTGCTATTAATAATGATGCATGTGATACTTAGTAGAAGCTGATTCTTTGCCAGGTTTTACAGCATGGTCCACCATACAGCGATTGGGACAGAAGTACCTTAGTAGCAAGTGGGAATAGGATCACATTGGTTATTGGAATTAGAACAGAGGAGAGCAAAGGACTTGCTGCCAATATAAGTTGAATGACTCGAGGTTGTAGATGAACTGGGACAGTGGGGAATTGATAAAGGAATCAAAGCAGAGCTCCTAGGAATGATCCTAAAATGGGATGTTTCATAATCGAAAACTTGGGAAATTCTTGGGCTAATGCAGTTTCTTGGATTTCTAGGACGACCATTGAGTAAAAAAGCATTTTTCCTAGACATGATATTGAATGAATGTTGAAATTTTCAGCTCTCTAGCTACATTGGTATGCATGCCACATGCATAGCCAGCTAGCCAGCCGGCCAGCCAAACCTGCTTAAAAACTGAGAGAAACCTATGTTGACAGTTTTGGTTGATGGTTCCTAACGAGTAATACCTCTGCCCTTAATATGAGTGATCTGAGTTTTTATATAAATCAATGACTTTTATTTTGTAATAACTTTTGTAAACTCAATCAATTTAAATAAAATCTTGAGGAGACTTTCATTATGAGGGATTTTTCAAGTACATCTACTCACAGAAATTGCTTTTCGAAAATGATTGATACGAATTCTGAGGGAATTTTTACTTAAAATTTTAAATAACGCAATGCATACCTTGACTGTAGACGTAAATAACACTAAATATTCCAGATACAATTACTTTGACCCCGCAGATATTTAAAAAAAAAAAAAATGTCTCTCCAATTCGTAAACATATACAAAGAGTTTTAGTGTTGGAAACGAGAAAGATTTCTTCAGGCACAAAATATTTATACATGAAAATAAATTATTTCTGATACATATAGCATAGTTGGTTAGTGCTTTCATTTTTCAAATAAGACATTGGTGGTTCAAATCCACCCAGAAACTATTCTCTTTCAAGCAATTGTAGATACAGTTGAGGATGTCAAGTGTACACTATTATCATCATTATCATCATCATAATCATCATCAGTCTTTTAACGTCCATCGTTGGACATAGACCTTCCCCAGGATTCTCAATCATGGACGTCGCGGAGACAGTACTTTCTGAATTTGTCTAGCTTGTCTCTCTATCTAATATTCTACTGGCTTTGGTTGCACATGTGATCTCTGGGGATCCATGTTGTGAGTCATAATGTCCATCAGGTGTCTGCCATTCTTGCAACATGGCCAGCCCACCGCCATTTCAGATTTTTAATGGATTCTATGATGTCCCTGACTTTTGTCATTTCTCGGATGTACTGTGCTGTCTTGTGGTCCCTCCAAGTGAGGCCCAACATAATTCTTTCAAGTGCACGTTGCATGGTTCTCAGCTTACGGATCTGTCTCTTGGTTAGGTTCCATGTTTCAGCTCCATAAGTGACTATTGGGAGGATGCATTGGTTACACACCCTTCTTTTTAGGATTAATGGGATCTTCTTATTTTTGAAGGTTGAGCTTGCTCTGCCAAAGGACCACTAAGGAAAGTACATACCTGTACAATGTGTCAGTATAATTGTAAAAACGTATAAAGTACTGGACAAAGATATTGGCGTGTGTTACTATAAATAGCTATTTTGTGTCAATGCATTAATATTTTTTAGTTTATTTTATATTAAAACATTATTGCTCAGTATTTCTAAGTTATTATAATTATATTGACATATTGTGCAGGTACACATTTTTCTTACTAGTATATGATATATATAAGCATAGTGTCTGTGTACAATTTATCTATGTTTTCACTTTATCAAATATATTTTTTGATACCTTAATGGTGGTAAATTAGATAGAAAATTCTAGTAGGCATAGATTTATTCAGTTCTCGATAAAAACATATATTGATAACTAACACCAGGGAGTAAAAAAGAAAACAACACATTTTAAATCTTATTCTATTCTTTTCTTGCATACATTGGCTCCAAACCGTCTGTTCAAAATCATTGAACCTAAAAATTTATGGCCTTTTCCCCATAAAATCGTTATGCATTCATCCCGACCAAACAAGGGGAATCATCTTGGTCTCCTCCCAAATTATTCTTTACATTAAGCCCCTGGCTTATTCAAACACATCTACATTGTTGAAGATGAGTTTTTGAACCTTTTTATCAATGTTTTTCCACTACCATGTAGAACAAACTGAACTGGAGTTAAGAGGGGTTAAATGAGAACAAAATTCTCGATACTGCTTTAATGTAATTTATTGTCTAAGACTCATCTAATAATTTAAGCCTTAAATTTAGAACTTGATAATGTAATGGAAGGAATCAGGTTAACTGCTCCAACTCTAAGATAATCTGAGGTATTATAACTCATTGTATGAACATCATTTAATTGTGCAATGGTTTGGACAGGTGTAAAATTTTGCAGAAGCTTCAATAAGCATTATCACTCTTCAAATCAAAATCGAGATCACATGCGCAACCGAGGCCAGCAGAATATTAGATGGAGAGACGAGCTAGACAAGTTAAGGAAGTACTGGCTCCGCGACGCTCATGATAGAGAAGTGTGGCAAATCCCGGGGAAGGTTTATGTCCAACGATGGACGTTAAAAAACTGATGATGACGATGATGATGAATCATATAACTCACACATACACTCACACACACACACACACACATGCATGCACACACGCACACGCAGAGTACTGGTCATAAGTACTTGAGCAAACAGAAATTTTTCTTATATGGCTTGATTTTGTGAGTGAAAAACACAAGAATATCCAAATTTTTTGTAATCAACATAAGAAGCATTTAGTCATGGTCTGTGGTGTTGAATGGTAAATTTTATTGAAAGAAACATTTTCCTTAAGAAGTAATATCTCATCTTTTTACTCTTAAAATATATATAAATAAGTATGGTTACTCACTTGGTAGAAACCGTCAGGTGACCAGTGTCTTTTGGTAGCATGCCGTGTTTGAGGTTATCAATTAGAAACTTGGAAAAAGAGGTGATCAATGTATGTTACTTTTGTTGGGCGCTGATCACTAAGAAAGGTTTGAATTTTCAAAAAAGAAGTAGGCACAAGCTAAGTGATCAATTTAGCATAAGCCAGTTTTGCACACTGAACTCCCAATTGAAAACATGGGGTGAGGGGTAAAAAATTAAAAAAAAGTTTTTGCAAGACATAATAGGGAGTAGATTTTGAATAATCAACTCTTGAGCATCATCGGTGTGACCTGCTCATGTAATACATACATACATAGCTAGCCAGGTCAACCTGAAAACTGAAGAAACCTATATTAATGCTTTTAGTGATAGTTTTGGTTGACAATTACTAATACATGACTAAATGAGAGACGGCTGCGAAAATCAAGAGAGGAAAGCTCTAGATGATATAAATACTGACATTTATGCTGATATGGCTAGCTACCGATTTCAAAATAATTATATTTTTGAATTGACCTCCATTTTGTTCTGTCAGCATTTATTATTCTCTAAGTTGAATATCAATAGAAGAATCTGTTTGACAATATCTTTTTCAAGGAGCCTATAGAGGGGAGAAGTCAAGACATTCGTTGTTGGTCCGAGTTGATACTCAGGTATATATTGGTATTGATTTTTTCAAAAATGTAGCCAGTTCAAAAATCTTGAGTGCCGCGACTCTTATTGCTACAAGATATAATTAATTACTTTTAACACGTCTTTAATTTATGCTTAATGTGGAAAGACAGTTAAATCATTTTAAGTTGCATTGACCTGGAAATGTTCAGTAAATATTTATTTCAATTATAAGAGATAATTTTCAGTTTTTCAAGTTCACTGAAAAATTGAAAACAAATAGAAATGTAATGAATTTTAATAAAAGCTACATCTCGACACATGGAATAAGAAGAGAGAGAAGACATGAACATTAAGAGTGTTGTTTTTTGGTATAACCCTGATAATTGCTAGACTGACAGCTTGAGGAAAGGAACATTTTGGTTTTAAATTGCTTTTTTTTTCTACCTGTCCACACATCTCAATAAGACACTTTTTGAATGATTGGTTGGTTGGTCTGTTGGTTGGTTCCAGTTATGTTAAACCACGGAAAAAAGATGGAAGGAAGACATGTAATGTTATTAAAAAATACCTATTCCTATCAATTTTCTTTACCAGCTCCTATGCTGTCATAACAGAATGTCTAAGGTCCACATTTTTTAAAGAGATAAAAATTGGTCAAAAAACGCCAAATATGGTAATTTATGATTTTTATTGAATACAATATTTGAAGAATATTTCCGTACTGCTATATTTTACAAGCATAAGAATCAATTGACTCAAAAAAGACTACTGGTTCTTCCTCCTCTTCCTGCTACTTCTACAATTGGTAGATGCATTGTTGAACTTATGGTTCTTGTATTAAGTATAGTTTTAGTCTCTGATAACTAGCATAACAATCTTAGTAGAAAACTATGGATCTACAGATTAAGATTCTTCCTTTAGCACTGATGCGTAACTTTGAAATGTCATAGCAGTCAATCCTGTGGCTTCTTCTGAACTGCATTCCTTTAAAGAGATACTTGTATTGCTGGAAGCCATTCTAATAAATATGGTTGAGCTTCTACGAGGCCAAAAAGGATTAATGGTTTAATTGTTCCAAAGTCCTTCTAAATCTCTAATGCTCCAGTATATGAAAAGAGCTCTTCCTTTGCAAAGGTTTGCAATAAGATCCACAGGTTTCTGTGATAAATGTCTTCCAAGGAAGAATCATGAATAGGGAAATGGTCAGTCTTCTTTCAATATCACTTATCATTAGCTTTCAGACAGAAAGGTCCTGACAAAGGCTGCAAATCTGTGAGAAAACCTCATACTGCAAGAAGTCATGAGAAAGCTTGATATATTGAATCTGATTTTCCAAATAGTTACTAGAGTGCTCTTTTCACTTACCGAGATCATCATCTAAAATCCAGTGTATAAAGTTCATTATGTGTTTCTACGTCTAAGTGAATGTTTCCTTTGAGAGATTTTGGTACAGATCTCTGAAAAGCTCAAAATTCTTGAATAATCATTCTTAGAAAAGTTAGTTACTTCTTTTTCAAAGAATAAAATATGATGCTGTGGAGAACATTTTTATCCTAATTTCACCATGGAAAAAGAAGATAATGGCACAGAAAATTCTAATAACAACATTCAGTACTTCTAATTAATTAAAGAGATGTCCGTCCAATCAATGGACAGCATTTCAAAGTCCTTCTTTGGAGCCAATTCCAAAGTGAAACATTCATTTTTACATTGAAAACCACAGTTTTTTTTTAGTTTCTCCAGGACAAGAGAAATTGTGTCCAAATTACTCATCTGCATACCAACCTTGGTGAATTACTTGTCTCTATTGAGAAAAAGAAGAAACAGCATAATAATTTACTCATCATTTTTGGGGCACTTCACTAATAGGTAGCAAAAATGAAAAACTCATCAATAATTAACAAGCTAATCTCATTACTCAACAAAAATCGCTGAGTAGAAAGACTGAAAAGATTTCAAAACCAACAAGAATCTGCTAGTCCAGACGACTTTTTTCTTAAAAACAGCTAATGTTCAAAATGCGATTTGCTATATATTTCAAATTCAAATTTATGTACTGAACTACAACCAACTGTAAATTCATTCAAATTTGGTTTTATACGTTACTTTCACTATGAACTTACACATACATACGAATATATCAACTTCAAAAATCCATATTTACGCATAATGTAACGAAGTGGATCTACACTCCATCGATAAGCAAACCTACCAGCTTCTGAGAACACTCACATAAAAGTTATGCTATATGCAGAAAATAAGAAGAAAGTTTAACAACCAAATTTTTTGTCTTTTAAATTCAATGTCCACCTTTCAAAAATAAATTCTTCTGTTAATATTTGGACATGAAGGTTTATTCTCTTCAATATTCATTTTATTCACAAATTTATAACTCCTCCAAGTAACTGAGACCTGAAGGTAAGTGTAACTACTCAGCCAAGTTTTATATATATGTAAAAAATATTTCTACGAAGAACATTTGTTGGTGCATCAAAGTCTATAGCCTAATGATAGAAAAAACATTAATTTTACACAACAATGATTTCTTTTTCAACAAAATCTCCTTACTTGTAAATGCACTTAATACAGTGGGGAATATTAATCACATAAATCAAACATTATACAAGGATAATTTTGAACAAAAATTCAGCTAATAACCACGTCCCAGGACCTTTTGATCTTTCCTTGTTTCCATGAAACGGAATCACTTGTGAGACAGTTGGGGAACAGGAAAAAGGATGTCACTTCTCCCAAGCCCAAATGGAATCTTCCTTTGCATTAATCTATTGTTTTGCAATCTATGCCCACTCCCATGTTACCAGCAATCACTAAGCTAAGATAGTATTCAAACACATGTTCCTTTACTGATCTTACTGTACTAGGTGGTATGTCAGTTGTAATTAAAGATCAAGTTGTGATTAAAATACATAATATTTCTATGCAGGTGCACAGACATAATATTACATCCTTTCCTCTTCTGTTTTCCCTTTTTTTTCACTTCATCTGCGCTCTCTTAGTCATTTACTATTTTAATTGTACATTTAAAAAACTACATCCAAATTGATTGCCTGAAGCAGAAGACAGAGGAAGTATTAAAGTCTGAGATTGACTTATATACTTTGCATCAAAGCAGCAGCACATACCTTTCATCTTTTTGATCAAAAGAAGAAATGCTGAACAAATTTTGAAACCAACACGAATTGACTTGTCCAGTCTACTTCTTTCCTAAAAGCAAGAAATATTCAGAATGCAATTTGTTCTTTCAAAGTCAAATCCCTGCACTAAACAACTTTCATTTTGTGAACCATGGGGCTTATTGGGCCATGCCCTGTCCTGCTGGCCAATGATGTGTTGGAAGGGGTCTGGGGGATTGGTCACTGCTAGTGTCGTTTGGAGTGGCCTTTGAACTCCACCAGCTCTAAGTACCCACTCTATCTGCTCTTGATGGATAAGCAGACAGGCCTGGGTTCACAGCACTGTGGAGGATAAAGGATCAAAGATTAAGGGGGAAAGGTTTGAAAAGGTATAAGAAAAGGTAGATAGAATTTAAAAAAAAACATTTCTTTGTTTAATCCTATGTTATTCATGTGGTCTATTCGGTTAGACCAACCCAGCTTACATTTTATCTCAGCCTATTTGTGTCTCCAACAGGGCTCAGCTTTTTGTTGGTGGATTACTAACATTTCTGATGAATATATATCATTTTTGTTCAGCCAGATAAGTAGTTCAAGCTTGAGCTTACCCCTCCCTTATATATTTGTTTTTTAACTTAGTAGGAGTCCGCAGACAGTGAAGTTTGAAACAAAAATAAATGATGAATAAATGAATGAATAAAAATACAACAAATACAGTTGGTACTTATATGGATCCGAGTTTTCTTGCCGTAGGTTGAGACATTTATTTAAAAGTTGAAAAAATGTTTATTCTTATTTTTCCTTTGCTAATCCAAACTTTATTTTTCTTTTATTAATTCTCTCATTTCTTTTTATTTCCTAACCATTTGTAACATGAGCAAGGGTGTGAGGCTTCACAATATACAATCTGGATCACTTTCCCAACTTCGCACAAGAAAGGCTTTCACGGTCTGTTGCTTTTTATAGACAATAAAATATTTTTACGTTTTGGTGCATCCATAGTATGCAGCATATCCTTAATACAAAGTACCATATGCCACTGGTGATATAACCTGTTTCTCAAACCCATCTCCATCACTTAATGGAAGACAAGCAGCAAGAAACACTGGTTAGTATTTATTTATTTGAGAAAAGAATTGACTTTCTTCTGAAGCTGATCAAGAAAAAAATCTGTCAAGTTCAACAAACACTCGATTATTGACTTAATGCTGTTATGTAATTATTCTTCTCGAAACACTTGAGTGTGGCTGTCTGTTCTGTAAGACTTCCTTAATTACGTTTTGCTAATTAGGACAATATTCTTAACTTCATTTAGTTGTTTAGAAACACTAGAAGAACCCTACTTGTTCATATCTACTGAAATTACATTAGTGTACAGAATCAGTCATGCTGACTTAAAATGTGTCTCAATTTCAGAATGTTGCTTTTGTTTTGGTATCAGTTTAGGCAATCAAAGAACTCAGTCTAAATTAACATACAAGCTTTAAACATTAGAATAGATGATTTATAAGTATAAGACAATTATGAATTTTGAACTAATTTCTTTTCCCTAAAAATGATTGCTATTCTATTATTCAAACATCAATTTGCAAGGTGTTGTGTTTAGTTCATTCAATGTCCTAGACTATGACTTGCTTGGACGGAGTCTTCTCACATTCGGTGGCACATTGTCCGCTGGCACATATGATCAATGGGGTGGGACCTTTAATTGATGATGATCCAACAGGAACATTATGATATTTATAAGATTGTGCTGTCATATTGGATTTGGGATGATGGTGGCAAATTTAGCTCACCCATTGACACCATTGTCTGGTCAGCATTCTGATTGGTATCATCTTATATAAATATTTGGTGAGTGCCTATAGATAAACAGGGGTCCATACCATCTTGGATGCAGTATATGTATATGTATATATATATATATATATATATATATATATATATATATATATATATATATATATATATACATACATACTGCACAAGGAAATTCATGATAAAAATGATGCACACACACATATATATGTATAGTTTTAACTTCTTATTTTACAATGATTTTCCTTGTGCAGTATGCATATATATATATATATATATCGGCCTCTGGGTCCGATGTGAGAGTTTCAATTCTGCCTCGCAGTACTGGATGGGATAAAGTCTATAGCCACACTGAGGATATGTAATACATTGAAACAGCTGTCTGTGGAAGACACAATTATATATATATATATATATATATATATATATATATATATATATATATATATATATACATATATATATATATATTTATATATTTGCATATATATATATATATATATATATATATATATATATATATATGTATGTATACACATATATACATATATATATTTATATATACAAATATATATACATCTTCCATAGGAATAGAGTATTCTGGTGGATGAGGGATTTCTTTGTAAATAGATATATAGCTTAAGTTCAGCCTTACAGACTATCCAGTTCCCTAGTCCAGAGGTAGGATATTGGCTTTTGGGTCTGAAGTGAAAGTTTCAATCCTGCCATGCGATACTGGATGGGATAAAGTCTATAGCCACACTGAAGAGATGTAATACATCAAAACAGCTGTATGTGGATGACACAATAATATATATATATATATGTATATGTATACATATATATATATATATAAAAATAATAGAATGACAATTGGAAAGTGAAGAGAAATTCAAGAGGAAAACATCTTGAAAATTACCATTATAACTTGGGCATAGTTTACTGTGCTGCTTGCCAATCATCTTTTTCAGAGAACTTAGAGTGATCACAGAGAAAACTCTATGCTGTTCACAAGTTCGAGTTTTATGGGGATATTTCTGTGTTGTGGTTTCTTCAGTTGGAATGGGAGGGTTGGTGTTTGTATCACTGAGGTTAAGAATCACCTCGGTCTGAAATAAGAAAGGTCTTTGAGAAGAAGGGTCAGCTATTTTTCTCATAAATTTCTCATCACCTTCAAATTGTCATTTTACCAATATTCTGTCTGATCACCACATATCTACACAACAAGCATATACATATGTATACATATATGTATATACGCAAAAGACTGAATATTACAAAATTTCTCTATTTGAGAGTACTCTATATTTTTACAAAGAGATAATGAATATCATATAGAAAATATTTAGTGCTGATGATTCCACCCAACACAGCCAGGGAGCAAAGTACTGGGGAGTGCTTGTCATGTGCCTGTTACTGTAGGACTTTTCAAAGACTTACAGTTGGAGAAATGGGAAAACGAGTTAATTAAACAGAACAAAAACTATGAAAATAAAAAGATATTCCCTGATGTGGAGTCAGATTTTTCAAGAATTTTTGTCAGATGCACATGCTCTCTGCATCTTCATCTACAAAAACCTGTGGACACAGTCAGAAACTTCAGTTAGAGATATCCACTTGGCTGAGAAAGAATTTCTCCTCTACTCGAGCGACCAAACTATGGAATGCTCTAAGTGAAGAAACTTTTTCCCCCCACATCAATCAATCAATATATTAAAGAATAATTTATCGGAGGAAAATAAGAGAGTAAGTTCAAATATGGATTTTCATATTAGCCTGCATGCCTGGCTGCCTAGGATAGACTGATTGGCAAACCGTATATGGTTTCATGGCACTATTCAGTTGTCACTAAAACCAGTTTAAAAGTATTAAAGGTATTATTAATACTTTCTGTTGTGGTGAAACGAGGAGAAAACAATTGACAAAGGAAATTCTCATGACCAATGACTAGATCATTTAATTAATGCATTGTAATTTAAATAATTGGTATTTTGTATCAATCAGTTTAGTATAGTAATACTGTATATTCCTTTATATTCATTTTTCTTGCTGTAAAACATGAACAGATAAACACGTCTGGTCCGTCACTCAATAGAAACTGTCACACAATCAACATCTTTTGGCAGCATGCTATGTGGGGGGATGATCAACAAGAAGAATAGTTAAAGGGAGTGTTAAAAGAATTAGTTATTTTGCTCTCATTTTGTTGAGCAGTGATCTCTGAGAAGTTTGATTTCTCAACAAATAAGTTGAAACGAACTAAGGGATCAATCTAGCATAAATTTGCACAGCAAAATCCACCCCCTAAAGCCTATGCAGAAAATGAATTTTTTGAAAAAATGTTTTTGTATACATAATGAGGAAAATTTTCAAATTTTCAGCTCTCTAGCTCCATTGGTACGGCCAGTATGTATGATACATGCATAGATTCATGCATAACCAGCCAGCCAGCAAGACTGACTTGAAGACAGAAGAAACCTATGTTGACAGTTTTGATTTACAGTCTCTGATAAGATAATATGCTATACTTCAAGGGGAGCTGAAATTCAGCTTTCCCAGGGTGACAGGAACCGGATGGCTGGCCTTGGAGTCAGGGGAGGGTCAGTGATATCCTAAAGGTATTCATCTAACAAATGGCAACGAACATACCATATTGTGAGGTTATCAGATTATTGTTTGATATCATGAATCTAATCATCGATCTCTCCAGACTTTGGCTGAAATTGTGGCCGACAAAAAGGAAGATGGTATGATGCTAAAAAACTGCAAGACCCTTGGGAAAGAATTATATCAAACAACAGACTTTCAAAGGCTGCTAATGATAATGATCGATTATAAATGAAAATAAGTAAGAATAAACAAGCTTTAAATGAAGGTTTTTTTCTTTTGTCGAGTTGATCTTAGTATCACAATGTTTTGACTGATTCATTTTTCAGTCTGAAGTTCATGTGAAGACCAACTTTCTTGCTCTCTTCATTCAATGCATCTCACATTATTTGGAAATCATGAAAGTTCTCAACATAGAAATGTCATCAGCAAATATGAAGTTAATCTAGTATTTGCCAGATATTCCTTGATTTTCCCAGTTTAGGTTTCTGAAGATCATCCCGATATGGAGTGTGAAGAGTTTGGGCGACTCCCTCCTGATAGCCACCTATGGAGTTGAAACATGGAACCTAATCAAAAGATTGACCCTCAAACTGAGAACCATGCTCAGGAGAGAATCATGCTCAACATCATGTGGATATGTTACAAAATAGCACAGCACATTAAGGAAAAAATCTGTCAGATATATCATAGAATCCATTAGAAAAAACTTGTAATGGAAGGATCATGTTGCAAAAATACTAGATGACTGATGAACATTATGACTCATAATATGGATCCCTAAAGATCGTATGCTAAACTGTGCTAAGCAAAAAGTAAGATGGCTTGACAAACTAGACAAGTTCAGGAAGTATTGACTCTGTAAAAGGGGGTCAGTGAGATGATAGCGAGATCTAGCAAGTCCTGGGGAAGATCTATGTTCAATGACAGACACTAAAAGGCTGATGATAAATCTTTCATTTCGTAATCCTGCTTTTCAAAGTGAGGCTGAAGTCTTCACAGATAGCAGAAAAAAAATCACCCAAGAAATACGGGAGAGTTTATAAGCACAAATATTCACATTCTAAGAATGATTAAAAATATTGGTTACTAGTTGGTGGAGAAAAAACCCAATATAAGAAAAAGAAACCTCATTTCAAAATATTAGACAACAAACTTACATAAGATAAATAAGTATTAAGGAAAGAATGGAAATATGTGAGTGTATAGACGCAAGACAAATGCATGAATAGTCCAACCAAGATAACAGTCTTTTTCTAGAATGTTACACATGTCCATAACTCTTACATTTTTTTTCCAGAATGTCACACTCTCATGATACTTTGAATGGTAGTACTATTTTAAAAAGTTTTACAGTGTGTGATCATATACAGATAGCTGGACTGTTATTGTTTCTTTTGACGCAAATTGGATTGCAATCTTCTGGTGTTGTTTATTGCACAAAGTCTGTCATTTGATAGACTCTGAAATGTTTTGGTAGTCATCAATTTTGCTGTGGTCTAGGTAGGGCAGGATCCTCTTTCACCAGAAAACTCCCTGAAATTGATCCAGTCATTGGGATTCTCTTCTCCATGGGGTTTGGAAAAGTTTGCTTTATGGTAGTTTTTTCAGCCCACAGATGATGATCATCTTCCAACTCGATGTGTTGTGCGTATCCATATCTAACATAATGTATAAAAATCAACTTTCAGTCAATTCAGGCAAAATAAAAAGCTTATAATTAAGAATTTTGGCAAGATATTAAGAGTTATTTTCACAGGAGTGAAAAAAAAATCATATTCAAAAGTTATGTTGAAAAAATGAATTAAAGAAAAATGTTTCTGTTTCATTTGAAACATAGCAGTGGTGTTCCAAGGGTTGGTATCACCCAGGGTGGTAACTTAGGGTGTCACTCCTTGTGTTGCCAACTGGATAAAAAATTTTGCACGATCAACGTCAAAAAATGTTTTAAAAAAACCTGAAAAAACACTAAGCCTTTTTATGTCCATTTTTATAGTTGTTAATGGCTAGATTCATCTGAAAATGGCTAAAAGATAGCTTAAGATTAGCTAAAATTGCTGAAAAATTACAGTAAATGTGGAATTTTCATGCTGCCAAGACATCATAGTGTCATCCCTCTGATGGTGTCAACCAAGTGGGCCCCTTGCACCCGCGTCCCAATTGGTATGCCATTGCATTTTACTGGATACTTGGAAATTATTTGGATGACCTGACATATTTATGATGTTAAAGTTACAGATTAACTAAAAGTACCGGGAGAAAAGGTAAAACAAACAAACAAACAAACAAAAGTTACACTCACATAAACATACACACACAACAATGAAAAAACATGATAGATAAATAAAGAGAAGACAGAATATATGGGTATTAAAAAATCTTGTTTTGATGAGATTCAAAATTGGTGCCCTGAAGAGAGGAATTGAGAAATACGAGTAGCAGCAGGAGTACACATGAGGAACAGTAGTCGTAGCAGTGGAAGACGTGAAGGCAAGCAGCTACGAAAGCAAGCATGGCTCTCCAATGGAATCAAGAAGGCTTTTATAATTTGACACCAATTCGGGAATCGATGATTTCTCTGTGTTTTAAGGACTCCTTGAAAAATGGGAGTGTTCTGTTCAGTTTCTCTTATCTCTTCTGATTACATGAAGGCTGACTTCGGATCATGACGATGAACCATGTTGTAATTTTGCATTTGATAGTCTGTACTATGTTTTTTCTTATGAGAGAGATGACAAAATTAGTCCCAGAAAACTGGGATTTTCCTACAAAGACTCTCATTCCTTGTCCTCATCTCTTCTTTTATATAACTGTTTTGTTTTTCAAAAAAGATCCTCATTTGTTTGTTGTCTTTCTCCGTTTTTCTTTGTTGGCCACATTTTGTTTTTTGCAATGACCCTCATACAGTCAGACAACCACTGTTAACAAAAACCCAAATTCAAGAGCAAAGAATTCCTTTCCTCGGCGTGTGTAGTTCCATTTCCTTAATTGCTTGGACACACGACAAGGACTCAAGAAAACTTTGGCAATAATCTATTTGCATCATTCATGGCAATATGCTGTGGCAGAACCAGTTATGGGGTGTCCATTCCTCTCAAAACTCCTCCAAGGCTGACCCTCGTAATTCATGCAGGGATGAGAAAACCCTGGAGGCAGGGATAGGGTGATGCTTCTCTGGCAGAAAGATAGGAATAAATATAATCTTTTAAAATGGTGATTCCTTACCAGAAGGTTACATTTTGACAAAACTCGATTCCTATGTAACGCCAGGAGCTGACAAATAAGAGAGGAGGAAATGAGTATAGAAAACAGTCATCAGTCATGCCATTTTAACGCCATTTCAACACTATTTATCTTGTTTTTTCTGCTAATTTTTAGCTTTATACCTCAGTGTTTTATGATTTCTTGGGAGTCACGTTGTGAGTGGTGATGTCATATCATATCATCTACTGTTTGTGAATAAAGAAATATGTGTATGCTAATGTTTTTTCATTGTTTGAATAGATTCTACTCAAATAGTCCACTTGAACCATCCATCTCTCTACTCCTCAGTCTTAAGCATGAATATTTCCATTTACAGCTTGTTAGCTCACTTGGTAGAGCAGAGTCATGCTGAGGCTGCTTCCTTGTGGACACGGGTTTGAGTCCCGCACAGCGCTTGTCTTCTTTATTCATCTACATAGTTGGCTGTTTAATTTGCTCCACAGTTAATTCTGGTGCTGGTCAGAATATGTTTTCAAATAAATTGTCTCTACAATCATCATATATATACATGTATACATGTATAAATCATTAATGTTTCTGGATAATTGAGTATGAATATTCATATTTTAGTGAATATTGATATCATTGCTAGTATATATAAGTATAGGAAAATATATTCAGGTGTATGCATACATGAATATGTATATAAATATACACATGATGTATATGCATGTACTATTGAATATATACATAAAGAGTATATATATATATATATATATATATATATATATATATGAATAAATACTTACATATAAAGGTCAGCTTAGTCACTCCCAAACCAAAAGTCACATAAGCAAAGTCTTTTGGTAGCAAGCTGTATTGGGGGTGATCAATTGAAAAATTAGAGAAAGGGATGATAAATGAATAAGTTATTTCTCTCACTTTTTATGAAGCAACGAATTCTAAAAAAGTCTGAATTTTCAAAAAACAAGTCGGTACAAACAAAAGTGATCAATTTAGCATAAACTTACATTTTAAATTAAACTTCCAATGGGAAACTAATTGGAAGGGTTAAAAAAAAGGTTTTTCCAACACATAATAAAGTAAATGTTGAAATATCATATATATGTATTATTGAGAAATGGATAAATGATCTAACAAGAATAATAATAAATGCCTTATATTATTTTGAATCTTTACTTGAAATGATCTCCTGTTATAACAAAAGTCTTAGCTGATGCTATTTAAGTTTCATTCAAAGTTTATTACATTGCATTCTATTTAAGTTAAGGTGCAAGGATAATGTTATCAAAGAATATCATTTTCACTTTTTTTGATGTTAGGAAGAATTCATCTAGACCCATCGAGTCTTCTGCATTTTGTGAAGTTTTCCCACAATATTCTTAGTCTTTCACTTTATCCTATGATTTTTGTTAGAATTCGTTTTCTTACATATTTCCATTTGAGAAGAATTTCAGGATAGCTTCTCCCCACTCCATATTTCAATGTTGTGAACTACTTGAAATGTTCCTTCTCAGTCTGCGTGTCCCCTGAATGCGTGAATTTTTCTCAAATAATTGCAATGATTCATGTTGTGTACAGCATGTTTTATATCAAAATTCATAATGCTATTTCTAAGTATTTACAAGTGCCAAAAATGAAAAATAAAAACACCCTTGAGGGCTTACAGTGCAGCCCCTCCCAACTGATTTACTCACACATTTGGTACACATGATTGATATCTCCCATATTTCACTCTACTGGCCCTGGCAGATCTGGTCATGTCTGCTCGTCTTATCGTCTTTCAAAATTTCTTTTTCTTTATTTCTTTCTCTGAAAATTGAACATTAAAAACCATAAAAAAACAATAATATTTGCCTAATGTCAGCTGCTGTTAATTTGATCATTTAGAACAGGTGAAATTTTTTATTTTCCAATTTCTACACTGGAGTTGACTTCATATTTCTATCTAACAACAATGATGTTCAGGTTTGAATCAAAACTGAAAAGGTTCTAAAATCTAAATGATGAATAGTGAGAGAAAGGAGGCAACAAAGAGAGAGACAGATTCTATCCCTCATCAATTGACACAAGAGGGAAAGAGAGAAAGAAAGAGTGTCAGAGAGA
Source organism: Thysanoteuthis rhombus (assembly GCA_963457665.1). NCBI lineage: Eukaryota > Metazoa > Mollusca > Cephalopoda > Oegopsida > Thysanoteuthidae > Thysanoteuthis > Thysanoteuthis major. Next base: position 58,924,390 of record OY735212.1, on the reverse strand, counting down.
GAAAGAGAGAGAGAGAGAGAGAGAGAGAGAGAAAGAGACAGAGATAGAAACAGAGATAAAGGAAGAGAGAAAGAAAGAGAGAAAGAATAAGAGAGAAAAAAGAGAGATAGAGAAAATGGAAAGCCAAGGATACTAGATTGAATAATCTGATGTCACTATTTTCATTAGAATTCATAACTTCTTTATTTTCTTTCTTTCATCCAAACTATTATTTCTTTTTCTTTTTCTTTCTTCTCCCCTCACAGCAGAAAATTTCAGAAAATTCAGCCTAGTGGTTGAAATAGTTGTGTTTTCTAATCTATGTATGTCACATGTTCAGCCACAACACTTTGTAGTCGAAACTTGAAATTTTGCGTGCACACTTCCTTCAATGAATTGGAAAAATGTTTTGTTTCTTTTTCCAGTATTCAGACGAGTGGCCGAAACAGTTGTGTTTCTCTATCACTGTATGTGTTGTGTGTATAAGATGTACCAGTGTAGTCAGAATATTTTGCAAATATTATATATAACTCACAATGAATGTAGCTTCAAATGGTAATGGATAAGAATTCTTAGCTCTTTTTCAAACTATGTTTACTTAAAAAAAATCCTATCCATATTTCTAGAATGGTCATCAATATGGTACTAATCATGCATTGTTTTATCTTTAGATTAGAGCAAAACTAATGGATATGCGTAGGGTCATGCTTGCAACTGAGTGCGAACCTCTCATAATCAGGCGTAGAACCACATATATGTCATGAGAAAAGATCATTATTAGAAAATGGAAATATATCAGAACATAATTTCGACAAAATTGTCTTTTAAAATCATGCAAAAATAATATTAGCAGAGTCTTGTAATTTCGTTCATTTCTTTGCTTCTTCTAAACTTTTGAGTCAATGTCGACTATCAGCTTTTTCAGCTCTGAATCCATTACTTCAGACTTCAATGCCATTTGTTTAGCAAATTTTGCCTTGAGTACTTTCTTTTTCAAATCCATACAATTGATGGATTATGCATGCGGTCCCTGGTGTGAATATTTTCCACCTTACATACAAATATTATTGAAAGGAATTCAGAAGTTCTTCAGCTCTAGAAAAGCAATAAAGTTGATATTAGATTCAACAAGTTCTCTGCATTCATCAGGTTTTGAAGAGAGATTTTATTAGCGTCAGGATCTTGATCTTTTCATCTTTGCTCAAGAATTACTCCTTTTGCAGAATCTTTGATTTTGTTTTTTGCTTCCATTCATAACTAGTGTCTCTTTTACATCCAGCCTTTGTGGCTTTGTAGCTTTGTAAAATTACTGAACTACCTCAAATCTTCTTAGGGAGAAAAGAAGAGAAAAAGTGGGACAGATAAAGTAACTGTGCCTATAATGCTGACTGGAGTCACGTGAGAAAATCACGTAATTGATACTAAAGAATTTTGTTTGAAATATTGTAAAATGTATCACCGGCAAAATTTCTCCTTATTTCAACAAAATTGATTATTTTTACTTAATCCACAGCACAATTTTTATCATTTTCATGAATCTGGCTCACAAGCGGCAATAATTAAGTAAATTCTTTTCATCAAATGACAGTATTCCATAAAAAAAAAAAGTAAAAGCCACTCGACAGCATCAATAACATTCACAATATCAGCAGAATATGAAGGAGATGTTGAGCCTCTTGGAGACAAAATAGAAAAGTGTCAAGACTTGAAATAAAACTTTTGGAAGCCATCATATATGAAATTGTACATCACTGTCATAATTATTAGGAGAGTCCACAAAATTGTAAAATCCCTCTTGGGAGTACTAACGTAAATATTTACGTAAATAAAAATAGAAAGAAACCACACAACAATATTTTCAGAGCCAGAGTGGATAGTGAAAAAAGTAATTAGGAAAACCTACAACAAAAGTCAAGAAAATCTTCTAACATGAAGTATAAACTACAAATACATTATCTGCAATCTGAATTGGTTACTTTTATTGTACAATGAAGGTTCATTACATGTGGATCAGTTGAAATCTGGAGGTTGAAAATATGTTCGTTTAAGGTATCCTTCCCCTTCTCAGGGTAGCCTCCTGGGTAACAAAGGTACTGAGTTTTGATATAATGATATTAACAACCAAATTATAAGAACATCATAAATCGAGAGGAGGTGGTATCTGATCCATACTACCAGGAAGCCATGGTGGGACAGCAGTATTGCTTTTAATTTCCCAAAACTGTACCCTAGTGAGCAACTGAGGATTGTTTCAAGATAAATTTGCTCAAAATTTTTGTTTAAATGCAGAAACAAGTAAGTGAATTATATTTTACATTGTCAGATCCTTAGTGCAGTAAAGCTTTATGACAAGTGTATCAAAGTAGATTATCATTCATCCAACAGAATTAGAGTGAGAAGACATTTAAGAAAGAGATTTATTTAGTTTTGACATTTTGCTAGTTCATAACTTTTCTGAAAAAGCTAGGTATGAACCAGTGAAACATCAAAATTAAATAAAGAAATCTCATTTGTACACAATAGAGTTTTCTGAATTACGTTTTCACTCTAATATATATATATATGTGTGTGTTGATGAAAATGGTGATAAAAAGGGTAAAAGAAAAACTCAAGAGATAGGGGTTATATATAAAATTTTTTTAAGCATTTTTTGAGCAAATTTCAATGCATCTTGACACAAGCCAGGTATCTTTTTCAGAGAAAAAAAATTTGTACCAGTTCACTGAAAACTAACACCCGCTGACCTCGCCTCTTACAGAGCCATCTTCTTTCAAACTAAATGTTACTCTTATGTACACAGATACAGACATCTCCCTCCCACACCTACTGAGCAACCAAACAACACAGAATCATCCCCATCCTATCTTCAGCATCCAACATGTAAGCAGCAAATTTTTTCTGTGAACCTCTACAAATCTTTTTCTCTGAAAAAGGTGGCTGGCTTCCATTGACATACATCGAAATATGCCCACAGAATAATACAAAATTTTGAGATGTAACATTTATATCTTGATTTTTTTCTCTTCACCTTCCAATCATCATTTTCATCATCATTCTGTCGGATCACTTCACATCCACAATAAAAACATACATATATATGTTTTTGTGTGTGTGTAATTTAAACAAAAATTTCTGGCATTTTTGGACAAAATGTGCTATCCATATAAATTTATGGCATCATTAGTCAGTCATCAGAGTATTTTCTCTGGCTTTCTAGGAATTCATATCATTTTTCATATTGATAGTGCATTTTATCATAAAAGAATGATTACAGTTTTATTTCAGTAAATTCTTTCAGGAATTTTCTTATATCTTGAACCTGTTGGAACCACCAACCAGACAAAGAGTGTTCTTTGGGGCAAAACAAGTGATAGTCTGAAGGTGGCAGGTCTGTAAGATATGGTGCACGTAGAACTTACCATTCTTGCTTCATGAACATTTCCTGCGTCACATTTGAATCATAAGGCCTGGCATTGCCATACAGCTAAATCACCAGTTGATTTCCTTGCCAAGACAAATCTTTTCTCTTTCAATGCATCATTTAAACCAGCCAATTGCTCACTGTAATAAGACCCATTAACCTAACTTAGCCTGAATGTTGTCCCATATCTAACCATGATCAACTCCATCTTGGATTCTCATGATAAATACATTAATCATCACCAGAGACAATCTTGCACAAAAATGACATTTTTCTGTTAGGAACTAGAAGAGAAAGACAAGTATTCAATCATTGAATGATGTGGATTTTCCCAGTAAGTGTGTGGAGTCCCTATATCCTGGAAATGATCAATGCGATTGAAACAGTACAGAGTAGACTGACAAAAATGATGGCCGGATATTGAAAGAAAACGCATGAAGAAAGAAGTAGATAACTGGACTTACCATCACTCTCAGATACAGGAGATTGCAGATGAACATGATTAAAACATTCAGAATCATAAGCAAAATATACGAAACAGCATGTACACCAAAGGTGGAACCAAAAGAAAACCAATCAAGAATGAGGGGAAATGAAAAATCACTCGAGTGAGATGTAAAACAGAGCTGGGAACACACTGCATTGTGCCAATTTGGAACAGCCTTCCTAAAGATGTAGTAATGGCGTCAAGTGTGAATATAGAAAGGATGGATGATCTATGGGAGAATCAGGCCATTTATTATCATGACAAAGCTAAGATTGAGCAGAGAAGTGATCTAGCCCAGCAGAAAGGACAAGTCCTACGAGCTGGAATAATAATCTAATCTAATTTGATCTAATCTAAGTAAATGTGAAACCAGTTTTCCGAGCTTCTGAATTTTCCATAAGGCTTGGAAACTGCATACTGTAGTTGACAAATGCAATGAAGAGCTAAGGAAGTATCTAAGATATTAAGTAAAAGATAGCCTTAGAAACGTTTTTGTCAGCCTAATACATACATATATATATATATATATATATATATATATATATATATATATATATATATGTATATATGTATATACATATATTTATATATATATTTACATATATATTTGTATAGTTTTGAAAACTTCCTATTTTTTTGATGCTGGAAAGGAAAATTATATCAGTCAAATTTTATATATTCCCAAAGTATCCCCGACCATGTGATTCTTAGTCTGATCAGTATTATTTCAATGTGTTATCCCATACCTTTTTCTAACTTAATTTTCGGATAGCTGTGTATGTAAACCAATTATATTTGTATTCATCTTTGTAATTCTATTCTTTATTATGGGGTTCATCATAAACAGGGTGGTCCTAAAGTCTTTGAGCATATTTAAACGTTAATAACATCAGTAAAACCATTCAATAAAAGTTAAGTAAAAGCCCAACTTTTACAGGTTTTTATGTAATCATTTCATTGATATCATGGTAATGACTGTCATTTGTTCTGAATGGATAAATGATGTCTTCCAAGATAACTGAATCGGTAGAGATGGACCAATTGCTTGGCTACCCTGTTCGCCTGACCTAACCCTACTGGATCTCCTCTTATGGGGTTGTGTCAAAACATTTGTCTATTCATCAAAACAAAATTCTTTCAATGAACTCAAAGCAAGGGTTACGAATGCAATTCAACCAATCACAAAGCAGCAGATGAGTAATGTTTTCATGGGATTTGAAAATCAGTTTGGTGACTGTATCTCAAATAACAGGGGTTATGTTGAAGATTGAGAATTCAACAGTACTTTATCTAAAAGTTTAAAACTTTAGTTTTCATGTTTACAAGACAGTTGTATTTTTTGTATTTGCTGAGTGATATATTTTCTAAACATCTTCGGGACTTAAGACCATCCTATATATATATATATATATATATATATATGTGTGTGTGTATGTGTGTATTTGTGTAGTTATGTTTTGTTTGTCAGTCCCATGTTGACACTGAAGTACTTTTACGTATAAATTACTATATAAAAAGAATCAGCCTCATTTAGATAAAAGGTCATAAAAATAACAAGTGTGAAAAGAAACAGTGATAAATGTCTGAACAGAATTGAAATGTATTATTTAATGGTTGGTTTCGGTGGAACCAATTCTTTTTTCAACTTTTGACTTAACCCAGTTCCTAAGATGTTCCCAGTAGGCCTTGTATAGATTGTGTATGTTTGTGGAATTCACATATACACTGTAGACTCGTTGTAATGCAGTTAAATATAAATTTGAGCTGGGACTCCAATCTTTAAAATGCTAAATTTGGCTCTCAAAATAATACTTAAGTACAAAAATAGAAATACCCCCAAGAAATGTTTAGCACTGGGCCCATCAATGTTAAATTCGGCTGCCAGTTGCACAAACGTACTGAAACTAAAGAAGACAATCAGTTCAGTGCTGCCAATTCAATAAATATTTTTCACACATTTGACTGCCAAAAAGCACTGAATTTTTAAAAATAGCCAAAAACAGCCAAAAAGATATTAAAATAGTCAAAAACACACCAAACACTAAATTGGCTTATGCCAACTGTAAAAAGTGAATGAATTAGACTTTCTACTTTTCATCAGTTGCTAAAAAGATTACTTATATGAAAAACAACATATTGCAACTGTAGACACTTGCCACATATATAACTGAGGTTTGTTAAAATGTAACCTTCTGGTGAGTGAGCTGTCAAGAATTTTTATATCTATTTCTGTCTTCCTGCCGGACTATCCTCAGCCAACTCCATCCCCACGATTTTCTCTTCATTTCTACACTGGTCGATCTTGAAGAAGTTGGTAGAGTGCAACTATCATTGCTAGTAATAATAATAAATAGAATACGACTATTGTTGCTACTAATAATAGATAAATAATCAAATTTTCCTTTTGCTTCACTTCGTTTATTTTGTAAACTACAAGATTGCTGGAAGTAAATGTGGTTAATATTTATTACATTCAAATCTAAAATCAGACATGAAATTTTGCATTTGAAAACTTTCCAGGATTTCTTTATGGAAAACACTTTGATTATATAAATCAAACTATTACTTATTTTTATTCAAATATTCCTCATTCTATTTGGAGAGAAAGAAGGAAGAAAGTGTAGTCATATCAAATTTCATACCTATCGAGTTAAATGTTGAAATATTCTTTACCAAATTGAGTTGGATATTTTAAGAACAGAGAACCAGAATTTTCAATTGGGACTACAATTGTGAACCAAAGCAATGTCCATTTTCAGACAAATGAAGAACTAGCTGGGTCCCTGAAAATTCCATGGGTATTCTGAGATTATCCGTTATTTTATATGCCTCTGCTCTTCTTCAGACCAATGCCCGTATCATCTCATTCTCTCCCTTATCCTCTCTAATCTCAGTTGTCGGTCCATGCTTTCATGTAAATGCTATGCAAACATTGATTAGTTTCATATATGAAAATGTTCTTACACCCTCAGTAAACTACCCAACTTTCTTCTTTACCCACTCCCCACATACCCTATGGTTAAACTACTTGATTCCCTTTGCACTCTCTCCGTCTTCCTACACCTCCAGCAAACTAGCTACTTTTTTTTAATTCTCCACTATCTGAATAAAATAAGGAATATTTCAAATGAAAGATATCTTGAATAAGATAAAAATAAGGAATGAAAATGATGCATGCCTACTTTGAGAGAATAAACTTGATGGTTATAACATTGAACTGGAATTGAAGAGGTTTGATTGCTTGGCAATAACTCGATGGTTAATTCATTGGATTCAAAATGATGAGGTCTTACTGTATGAAAGTATTTTAATAGTTATAACATTGGACTAGAAATATTGAGGACATTGCATTGGAATATCCCAATGGTTGAAACAATGGACTTAACTGATGAGGTCTTAATGCATGGAAATAGCTCAATGGTTCTAATATTGAACTTGGAATTATGCTATTCTACTGCATGGGAATATACCATTTGTTATAACATTAGACTGAAAATGATGATTTATAGAATAAGAATTGGCTAAATGGTGATAACATAGGACTAAAAATGATGAGTTCCTGTTGCATCAGATTAACAAAATGGTTGTATATTATCAATACCATTATCATCATCATCATCATCATCATCATCAGCAGCAGCAGCAGCAGCTTTTTCACATCCCTTGTTGGATATATCTCTATTATATTTTTGTCAGTCACAATTTCAAATGATCACTAGGGATCCATGTTGTGAGTCCTGATGTCCAGTGGTTGTCTGCCATTCCTGCAGCGTGTCCATCTCATTGCCATTTTACATAATGATACATCAGATGTGTGTTTTCTCTCGAATATACTGTGCAGTCTTGGGGTCTCTCCATATGATATTAGGTAAGATCCTTTCTTGTGTATGTTGCATGGTTGTTAGTTTGATATGGTTCCATAATTCTGCTCCATAGGTGACTATTGGAAGGATGCATTGGTTGTAGATCCTTCTTTTTCAATACTTATGGGGTCTTTCGATTCTTGAATGTTGAGCTCGTTTTGCTAAAAGCTTGCTAACCAAAGGTGATTCTTAGTCTGATTTCTTTTCTTCTGAGGGTTTTATGAAGACTCTCCATCAAAGGTAAATGTAGTGATCTACTTTCATTAGCTCTGCATTTTCAATTTTGATTTTTGTGCCTTTCTCCTGAACATTGGTTTTTACTGAAGAAGACCTACTTTCTGGCTTTGTTCAATCGGTTTGTTTAACATTATCTGCAATCTATCAAGTTCCTTGGCCAAGAGAGCAATCTCATCAGCAAAGTATGATTATTTAAGTATTTATCATCAATTCTGATTCATTTATTTGTCAAGTCTAAATTTCAAAAGATCATTTTGAAGCAAGCTGTGAAGAATTTCGGTGAGTTGGCATTGTCTTGTCTTATTCCTTTTTCAAACTAGAAGGGTTCAGAATCTTTATACAGCCTTGTAAGGAACTGCTGTATCAGTAGATATATTGCTGAACTCTGACATATACGGGGTCTGCTCCTCACATCGATGACTTTGGGGATTGCCACTGAGTTGGAGGTCTACTAGGAGTCAACAAATGCTATAACAAGTGGCATTCTGTATTTTGCTGCTTTCTGTTATAGTTGATCCATTGAACGGGAATATGATGCAAATAATATAAATTGAAACTATTCGCCCAATTTTCAACATCAATCCTCCCCGTTGCAACAATAGTCCACTTTCTCTTTAAATTAAGCCATCTTTAATACTATACCTTCCCTTCTACCATTTTTTAACTTCAGACCCCCCTTTTCTTCTCATCAGCTCTGTCTCCTTTTAGTGATCAGCCCTACATTTTTTCTTGAATCAAAGCCCGTTTTTAACTTTGCCCCCCATGACCCCTTTTTTAATGTTAACCCCCTTTTTGCACGATCCTGACCCTTTTTTCACATCAGCATCCCCACTCCAACCTCAACTCCCCTTTTTTTCTACTAGTGTCAAAAGTGATATTGAATCAATTTTAAAAACAAAAGAAATTAAACACCATTTGATTTCCATTTATTTACCTTTTTACTTTTTTTTGGACAGCAACTGTTGGGCAGTCGAAAATGCGAATTTTCAGAAAAGCAAGCATGAATGCTACTGGACACAAAATAAGGGACAACTTTACAAAAAACTTACAAAAAAAACATTTTCCCTACTCATTGAAGGGATTGTCTGCGCAAAATCTCAAGTGAATGGTTAGGGCTGGATGAAGTCCAGATTGATACATTGCGATCATGTTTTTATATCTGTAGTCCGACCATTCTTGGCCCACTTCTGAGAGGAGGGGATGGGTGGGAGTAGCCTTGATGAGCGGGACTTCAGATAAAATTAAAGTTACTCTATTGTTATTTTTGCGTTTGATAAATGATGATGTTAATGACAATATACTTGTGATGCATTGCAATATACAGACCTGTAATCTTTTGTGAAAATGAAATACATCCATATATTTTCAAAACAAAGAATACACTTGGTGTATTTTAGAAATAAGGTTTGGCACTTGACTGATTTTCTTGGCAATAATCTGGAAAATACTGCTTATAGTCAGACTCAGTTGTAAGTCCGAACACATGAATAAATTAAACCAAGCCACAATATTTAAGCCAGTTTGTGGATGGCAGTGATTAACTAGTTGAAATCATGCAATGAGTGATGTAAGAGGGAAAGTTTATAATTTGTTGGTTTATTAATCATGCAGATCCTGAAACAGCTGAAATTTATCTTCAACAAACAGTTAAGAAGGGACAGCATTTCGATGTGATCTATTAACGAGATAAGCATTTGAATAATGGTTTGCAAACATCTGTCAGGTTAGAGCTGAGAATGATATCATTGCCAAAGTATGTATTATTTATCTGATGATTGTTAAAGATTTTGTTTCCTCCAATACAAACAATTTCAAGTAAAGTTGAATATACTATGTGTATTTCGCGTAAATGAATCAGTGTAACCCACATATGTACCAGAACTAATTTTCGGGAAAATTATCTGAAAAAAATAGACCTTTTATATAGAATTATCTGAAACACACAGATCTTTCATCTAATGTTATTTAGAAAATACCAGCAGAAGATTTGAAGATTTGGGCATTGTTGGTCTAAAATGACCGAAGAGATTTGAAAAAAAAAAAGAAGTTTTTGGATGATGCTTAGTAGTGTACTCAAGCACTTTTCAAGGTTGTAGCCACCAAAATGTGACTAACACACACCCACACATAAATAGGCACAGATGAGTAAACATCATGAACAATACCACGAGGCCAACTAGTTGGAATTATGTCCAGAGTGATATATGAGGGTAAGTTCAGAGTTTGGTGGTTTATTAATCATGTTGACGGTAGAACAGCTGAGATTTATCTTCAACAAACAGGTAAGACGGGACAGCATTTTGATGTAATCTATTAATGAGATTAAATGGGCAAAACTGTAAATAACATGTGCAAATTTCGATACAACAAATTTTAACTGAAAATAAATCTAAGCAAATAAAGTAAAAAAGAATCTTCAGCACACAATAATAGATTGTAATATACATAACTTACTTTCTTTTTTCTTTCTAATGCTGGAAATTTAATTACTGGCAAATATAATTACAGAACAGAAATCCTTTTCTCTTATGCCCAAGTTTGTGCACATAAAATTCCAGTTATCAATTTTATGTGAATGAATATGCTTAGTTTACATTTGTTAGAATCTGCCATTTTTATCGTTTTTTTTATTGATTTGGTCAAGTTGATATTCAGCAGAGAAATCATGAATTTTTACAGTCTGTCCAGAAATCTGATCTATCACTCCCAGTGTGTGGAGACTACCTTGTTCGTTTCCCAAATCATAGATCTCTCCAGTTTTTAAGTAGTTCTGGCTGATAATGTATGTATGCTTGTATCATGCATACAGGCAGCATTCCAATATTTACTCCTTGTTATGTCAACAAAAAAAAAGGTTTTTGTTTTTTTTCTATAGATTCCTCCTCTAAATATTTTTTCAATGTGGACTTCAATTTGCAATAAAAGTTTATGCTAAATTGATCTGTTAGTTTATGTTCCAAAACATCCATGCTTGATTTAAAAAATTCACACTTTTTAGTGATGCTTCCCCACAAAAGAAGTAATTCATCCATTGATTTCCCTTTTTTCCAATTTTTCAGAGCGTGCTGCCAAAAGGCGTTGGTTGCCTGACGGTTTCTATTGAGTGACCAACAAGACCAGTCTTCAACTCTTCTTTTTTGTCTATTCCCTAAAGTTTAGTCAGATAGAAAAGATTCATGAGGAAAGCAGTTTGAAATACGAAAGTTAAAAAAAAGTCGATGAGCAAATAACTGGAAAGATATGACTGAAAGGCCGACCAATAAATCAATCATCCTTCATGGACTAATAATCGGCCTGAGGGGGATTATCCATGTGCTCTTTGGAAATGTTTCAAATAAATGTTCACTTTACTTGGCTCATTCCGTTCATCTCATACTTATAAAGTTTTAGAAAGGCCCGTTCTACAGATTAAGAGAGAAATCTTTGACTTTTGGGTCTGATAAGGAAAAATATCCTTAATTAAACTTTTCAAACTTTTCTCCCATGGAGATCTGTGTTGAATTTCATTCTCTCTTTATATTTCTCTTGAGACTGGAAAAATAATAATTTAAAGAAAAAAATTATCGTTGCTCCAATAATGGCCTGTCAAACCTGGAAACTTAAAAAACCACTCAAAAAGCAAATCAGAATCACTCAGAGGGCAATGGAAACCAAAAAAGTTTTCGGATGGTGCTTAGTGGTGTACTTATACAAATGAATAAGGTTCTAGCCCCCAAAATATGATTAGGATTGCCTGGAGACACACACAGACACAGGCAAGCCAAGAGATAAGAATTTGTAGCCCTCTTGGCTGGTTGGTCTGGTGGGCCATTTATGGGGCTATGGTGATTCGATTTACACATATATATTTCACTTAATAGGAAGAAAAAAAAGGGTTACTTTTAGGCGGCGATAGTCAAATGTTAAGTTTTCCCAATCAATTTCTCTCATTCCTGGTACATTTTATTGAAAATTAATAATTTTCACTTTTGTTCCCAAGTTAGTTTAACAGACTTGAAAGCATTGTTTGAAGTATGATAGTTCAAATAAATGTCTCCCCTCTGCAGTTCATTGTTTATTGAAAGAGAAGATACACTATATGATCATGGGTCATGATTGGTTGGATTCCTCTATAAAAGAGGCTGTTTTCTAGGCAAATGCAGTTGATTATTGTTCAAAATACACGAAGTTTTTACTCAGGCAATAACTTATTCCTGTTCTCTGAACTCTTTCATTCTCTTTAATGGCATCACAAAATAGACTGCAATGTTATATTCAAATCTATTGGTTAGAAATATCCACTGCATCAGTGCATATACACTGAATGTAACATAGAATAGCTTGTAACATGGTTTGATTATGGATGCCAATTTTCAAGAGGTTAAATTTGGCTCTCAAAATAATAGCTGCATAAAAAAAATAGAAAGATCCTTACTAAATCAGGTTACACCAACTGTAAAAAAGAAATGAATTAAACAAAAATATTTCAGTTGTCAATAAATGATACTCATTGCCTCTTTCCCTTTTATCCGTCCCTAAAAAGATTACTAAGTTATTAACGTATTGTCAAACCCCTACTCTAGACAGTCGCTACGAATGTATATAAATTTTATCAAAATGTAACCTTCATGTGAGATGTTATGATTTAAGATTTTTTAGACATCCATTTCTGTCAGATTAGACTCACACTACTTTTCAGTACCTCTTCATTTCTGCACCTATTACAAAAAAGTTGTGGGACGAGAGTCTGGACTCCTCAAAAAAGTTGTGGGGAAGCAGGGTCTCGACTACTTGAGAAAGTTGTGGGGCAGTTTGGACTTTGAATAAGTTTTGTAAAAATGGAAGATTTGTTACGATACAAACTCACTTATAATGCAGTATAAAATTATGGACCCTGACTTCCGTCTTATAACGATTCTACAGTTTATTTGATTGGAAATATCTAAAGCAAATTTATATACATCAAGCAAACTCATACTCCTCTAAAGTCATGGGGATTTTTTGGTGCATGTAAAGAATATTAAAGAATCTGGCATATGCTTAATGCAATATGTGAAAAAATTCTACGGCATGCACAAGAATTACCCAATATAAACGCAACCTTTGATAATAATCTCATTTGTTTCAAGCTTCTTATTGCTTTTTTTCCAACAAAAAAGTGAACATATGGTTTTTCTTCAGATCCAAAATTATAAGATTATACTCAAAAAATTTTTCATTGAAAAGTTTGCTTTGAGCAACAGTAAAGAAAGAAATTCTTCTTGTATTCGAATTAAATTATTTTTTATTGATTTGGTTAAGATGATATTCTACAAAGAAATCATGAATTTCTACATTCTGAATGAAAATCTGATCTATCGCTACCTGTATGGAGACTACCTTGTTTGTTTTTAGATGATCAAACATGCCAAATTCAGCATCAAGAAATGTAATTTACGTGTTATTAGAATCAACCAACCAAAATTGTTGAGCAAACTGCCAACATAGATCCGTTCAGTTTTCAAGTTGGTCTGGCTGGCTGGTTGGCTGGTTGGCTGGTTGGCTATGTATCATGAGTACAAGCTGCATCAATTGATCTAAAGGGCTGAAAGTCTAAACATCTATTCCTTATTAAATCTACAGAAGACTTCTTTTTCTTCAAATTTTCACCTTCTAAATACTTTTTTTAGGAAAGAGGGGCAGTTTGCAATCTTGGTTAATGCTAAATTGATCACTTACTTTGTGTATGCCTTTTTTTAAAAATATTTGTCCTTTTACATGATCACTGCTGAACTTATCTATTGGTGACCCTTTTCCCGATTGATTACCTTCCCAACACAGTTTGCTGCCAGAAGGTATTGCATGATGGTTTCTATTGAGTGACTAACCGGAAGTGTTTTTGTTTATTTGTTTATATTATTAACATAGACATCTTTTATTACTCAAAAAATATGAAATCTTGAGCCATACAACTTATAAAGTTTTAATCCTAAGTTAATAAATGCTTGGGACCTTCATTGATTTTTCCTAAGCACACATTTATTCAAAATTTTACCTAAGAATACCTACAAGACCTAAGAAAATTTAAGAAAAAAAAGGAGAGAAAATGAAAAACAAGGACATTAGTCCAACAATTCCACATTACTACAATGCAATAAGTCTTTTACTTATATCACTCTTCTGTGACAGACTGAGAAGATTCACATTCAATATGAAGTCAAGTACAAAAAAACTAACTTCCTGAAGAAAAAAATGTCTGGCCAGATTGTTTTGTTCTTTGAATTTTTATAACATCATCAGAGATTTTTTTAGATTCTCTGAATGTTGTTATTTCAAGTGGCTTTGAAGTCGGGGTCCAGTTCCGCATTGTAATTGTATGGTAAATTGAATCCTGCTTCTAAAACATGATGTTGGGTTCTCTAAGTTAAAGCACAATGAAGATGTGGGGGTAAAAAATTCTTCCTATCATATACCAAAAATCGATTTGATGGATGGACTGATAGATCAACCGACAGACCCTCTTATGAAGATTTTCATAAACACATCTAAAAAAAGAGGAAGTTGGAGACTATTAGGACGGAAAGAAGTGTGAGAATGCTAGAGTAGGAGAAATAGAGGATGAAAAAGAAGGAAGAGCGAGAGAAAGAGAAAGACTAAATGTCTGATAGGGAGGAGAGAATAACAAAGAAAGAGGTGAAGAAAAATAAAAGATAGCAGAAGAAAACAATGGAGACAGAATTAGAGATTAAGAAAGAGGGAGTGAGATTAGGGAAGTGAGGGAAAGAATAAATAATGAGTTCTTTGGAAAAAGGGGTTGATATGTTCCGAAGGAGTGGAGAAATTGTGATACCAATTAGAGGGACAAACAAATGTCATAAAGAGTTAATTTCATCTAATTTCATTTAAAATCACACACAATCAAAAAAATTGGGACATCAAAATTTCAAAAAAAATTTTGAATCATAATAACGAAGATTATTGGAAAAATTACTTCAATGATATTGTAATGATGCATATTTTTTTCAGGAAAAAATATTCCATTATCTTATACATTTATGGATATTTTCCAGAATAATTGATTTGAAAATATCATTTCTGTCATTTATATGTCTAAGTGACTTCAGTTAAGAAATTTTGGACTGATTTGAATTATATTTTCTCTGGTTTGGTAGACTGATCTGAGAGACTTGTGTTCTGATTTCCCTAATAGTGTTTTGTTCCCTGTGAAATGATTCTAAGTTTTCATTGAAATAAGTTTTGAATATAATATTAATTTCTTTAAAATTATTGCATGTTCAAAATTTGACAAAATATCTAAATAATGAAAAAAAGGATTTTGAAATCTCTGCCAAAAATGTTTTTGCAATGAAATCATTTAGATTTATTGTTCTAAACAAAACCTAGTTATTTCTTTTGAGTTTTATAAGATACTGAGTTCCTTTTCAAGATAGCCAACTCTGAGACATTTTTAGATGATGCTAACTTAATGATGAGAATTATGACCGAAAAAGAGAAAAATATTTCTTGAAATTTCAGAAAAATTGCCCAAGTTCATTTTGTTGTATCAAGAGATATTATCAATTCTATCTGTTAAAACAGAACCTTTTTGAAGTAACATAATACTTATGCTCTTGATTTGCTTTTAGACAGGTATGCAATCAAATCACCGTAGCCCAATAAATGGCCCATTTGATGAACCAAGTGGGCTACAGATTCTCCTTTCTCTGCTCCTCCTTACATGTTTGTGTGTGTCTCCAGTGCTCTTGGTCAAATTTATTACATCTTTGAAAATTCACACAAGTATGCAACTTGGCATTATCTCAAAATGTTCAATTTTGTTTTTTGGAGTTTCTATGGTCATTTGGGACTAACACTGCCCAAATCTTGCACTGGTATCTTTTAGATAATTTTTAGATAATTAGTTCTGGTACATGCTATAGGGATTCAATTATGCAAGATGTGGATATATCTTAAGTCTTTCCTTAATCTCATAAATTATTGTATCCCTTACATGTTCTGGAAGATTTTTTCTATGGCTCATGGACTCCTTTGTAGAAATTCTTTTTGAAAAACTCTTTTGCATAAGGAATGTATCTTTACAGGAATCCAACTGTAAAATTGCTGTCAAAATCAAAATGATATGCTTTAGCGTGGAGAATTCCTGGAGAGAAAGACATTCTTCGTAATCTGCGAGAACATAAGCTTTGTGATATTCGAGAGATGAGGATAAAAGCAATCTTTTTATGCCTCTCAGGGATCTAGGATAAGTCCTTAAATGATTCTTATCTTTTAGCCACTGCTGTCGCAATACTGATACAGCGCTAACTTATTGATATCTGACAAGATTTTTAAACAGATTTTATGGATTTCCCCCAAAGAATATATAATCCATTCCGATTTATCCACATTATTCCACTTTCATCCTGTTGACACAGAATTTATGGATTCCATTTGGGAAAGATTTGCAAGGTTTTTTGCCTAGACTCTCAGGATACATTTCCTGCACAGAACCTCCCGACTGCATTTAAACGTATGGATCAGAGTTCTATTAAAAAAATGCAATTTTTGAAAGTGCCTACATTAAAAAGGAAGGCATTGCATATTCCATATCTTGTGGAGATATAGATAAATACCTGCGATGATATTTTTTTTCCTTTTTATATGAGTCCCATTAAATTTTCCATGCAATAATATAACCAGTACCAGCAATGACTCAAAAAATAGAAAAAGTGTATCTAAAGATCATTGTATTATCAAGATAGAAGTACTTTTTAAGCCATTTACTTTATACTTGTTGCAAAGATTTTTGGTATCTTAACAAAATTTTGGGTTTTGCTGCTGTTGTCACTGTAGCCTCAGAAATGACCCATCCGACCAACCTGCCAGCCAGCCAGCCAGTCAGCCAGGCCTGCAGACTACAGATTCCTATCTTAGTACTTCTGTGTATGTTTCCAGATGCTCCTAGTTCAATTCTTTGGGCTACTACTTTAAAAATTCATGGACATAATCTAAAAATGGTTTTAAATGCTTTTCTTTCAAAAAAGTGCTCTTTGGGGTCTCTATGGTCATTTTTGGACCGACACTGCTCAAATCTTGTAGGTTTATTCAGATAATTCTAGATCGTTTTAGGATAATTAGTTCTGGTACATGCACAAGCTATGGTGATTCATTTGTGTGAGGAACAGATATTAATATTATGTGTTTGAGAACATAATGCAATCTTGTCTTGAAACTTTCTTGATACTTATATGAGAAAAAACTGAATAATGGCAATAAATTGAGATGATTGAATCAGAGTACAACTATTTAACCACCTAGAATATGTTCCATGGCTAATTGATTTATGATTATAATGAAAAAAACAGGTGTGGTTAGTCACTCAATAGAAACTGTGATGTGATCAACTTTTTGGGGTAGCATGCCGGGTTGGGGGTGATCAATTAAAAGATTCTGAAAAGTGGGTATAAATAAAGTTATCTCTCTCACTTTTGTTGGATAGAGATCACTAAAAAAAAGTCTTCAAAAAAGCAAATACAAACTATGTGATCAATTTAGCATAAACCTACATTGCAAATTGAACCCTCCGCTATAAACCTACTTTGGAGGAGAATTTAAAAAAACATAAAAAACATTTTTTTCCTCTATATGATAAAGAGCAAATGTTCAAATCTTCAGCCCTCTAGCTCCATCGGTGCTGACTGTATGTGTCATACATACATACATTCGTACATAGCCAGCTACCTGGAACAGCATGAAAACTGCAGAAACCTATGTTGATATGCCTGTTGACAGTTTTAGTGAATGTAGAGAAAAACAAAGGATAAAATATGGTGTTCAGCGTTCAGTGTTAAAAATTGAAGAAGATGAAAGATGAACCTTTTTTGGAAAATGCTTTACGCAACCCTAGCCACAACAGATTGTTTTAATAACTGTTGTTGGGTTTCATATGTTCATCTATTCACATGTATCTTTGTATATTGTCCTAGCTCTAACTGTTCATCGTAGAAACTTAAAATATTGCACACACACTGTCCTGAAAGTGTGAAGAAAATTTCCCCTCTAAATAGGTTTTCAATGGGGGTTGAGTTTACAATGGAAGTTTATGCTAAATTGGTCCCTCATTTTGTGTCCATTCAAAAAAAATCATAGATTTATGATTCAAACCATACTGTCATTGTTGTCGTCGTCGTCGACGTCGACGTCGTCATCATCATCATCATCATCATCAGCCTTTTAGTGTCTGTTGTTTGGCATAGACTTTCACCAAACTTCTGTGAGCTTTGCAGAGCCAATACTTTCTGAACTTGTCCATTTTGTCCAGCCAGTTTACATTTTACCCTCCACAGTTTTGCATATGATCTCTCAGATCCATGTTGTGATGTCCAGTGCTATTCTTGTAACATGACCAATTCTCTGCCATTTGAGTTTTCTAATGGATTCTATGATATCCCTGCCGTCTCGTGATCTCTTCGTGTGATGTTAAGCATGATTCTCTTATGTGCACATTGCATGGTTCTCAGTTTGAGGGTCAAACTTTTGGTTAGGTTCCATACTTCTTAGATGACTATGAGGATGCATTGGTTGTGTACACTTCATTTTAATACTAATGTGATTTTCTTATTTTTAAAGGTTGAGCTTGCTCTGCCAAATGCTTGTCATCCTAGAATGATTCTTTGGTTGACTTCTTCTTCTTTTGAGGGTTTCAGAGATTTCTTGTCCTAGGTAGATGTTGGGATCTACTTTTTTCAGGTCTGCATTTTTCTTTCTGATTGTTGTCTTTGTCCTCAACATGTACATGACATTTGTTTTACTTCAGTTCATGTGAAGACCAACTTTCTTGACTTAATTTTACCGCCACCACTGTTTAATTAATAAGGTGAAAAGCAGCATATATGAGTGGTGGGGATTCATAATTTCCCTTGGAATGCTAGTCATTTTTGGCTTGGTAGCTAAATTATCAAAATTATTGTTCAAATGATTATATGCTGAATACATGAACTGGAATAAAGTTTCCTATTACAGTCAAGTCCTTGAACTGTAACACTATATAAGTCAATGACTTAGCATTAGTATAAGACTATGTTGAAGGAGTAGATAAGTCTAATGCAACATTTCAAATTCAGATCATATATATGTATATCTACAATGATCATTTTCAATTTTCCAGTCACTCACACATTGATTGAAGAAGTATTTTCCTGTTTGCTGTCTGAAGAAATTTCAACAGAGGACTGAAATCAAATCACCATAGCCCCATAAATAGCCTGCTCGACCAACCAGCCCATCAGGCTACAGATTCTTCCCTCTTTGTTCATCTGTGATATAGATTTCTAGATAGATAGATATATCATGTGTGAGTATGTGTGCGTTTGAGTGTGTGTATGTGTCTCCAGGAACCTCTGGTCACGTTTCTTTTTGCTAAAACATTAAAAATGTGCTTTGAGTATACAACTAAGCACCATCTGAAAAACTTTTTTTTTTTTCTCTCCAAAAAAGGGCTTTATGGGTCTCTACGGTAATTCTGGAATGAACAATGCCAAAATCTTGTGCTGGTATTTTTTTTTATTAAATAATTATACTATATATTTTTTAGATAATTTTTGATAATATCTTCAGATAATTAGTTCTGGTACCTGCACGGGCTATGGTGATTCATTTATTCAGATATTTAATATATTTTCATCTCATAATATATCAAATTTACTTAAAGTAAGTGACGTCTTGTGAACTGAAGTCTCTTGTAGTATATCAGAGCAGGAAGCAAGATGGAGATTGTTTCTGATAACTGGATATTAATGAGAGAATCAGAGCAGATTAGTAATGACAATGAACTTGATCCTTGGAAGTACATACTGCTATTGGAGGAATGATGAAGAACAAGATGAAAGGGGTGGGGTAGAGGTCTGAGGGGAGAAGATGACTGGTTGTAGCACACCTGGGTTCATTTAGGAAATCGCCTGATTCGGACAGAGAATTGCTCATTAGATTATGGATTTAAGCATGTGAGCCATCCGGGTCTGTGGAAACTGATTGACTTTGAAGAGAGTGGATCAGCCTCGACAAAGTTTCAAATTGATTCTCTGCCTAACTCTCATATTTGAAATGTGTAACATGAAGTCAAGTAAATTCATTTATCATTCGAGTGAGCATCGGTTGGCTAATGGAAAAATTAATGCGGCTGTACTGGTCACCTGAAAGATAGAGAATACTTCCGAAATGCTGATTATCCTCTATATTGGAAAAAAATTTTTTTCTTATTGGATTTTATAGTAGTAACCTGAGGGATATACAAAATATCTCCTTACAAATATCTTGCAAGGGATATCTAATGATAACTTGAATTCTTTGGACTAAATTTTGGTAAAGAAGAGATGCGTAAAATGTTGGTTCCATGCATGATTCTCTAGCAGACACTAGGTATATAGTCTGAAATCTAGCCCCCATATAGAAAATTTCAGTTCCTCTATTTATTCTCTATCAAAGCTCTGAACCTATGTGATCACTTACTCATTTGCCCAGCTTTATTTGCAGGCCAACTCATTTTTCTCCCTTTCCTTCTCTCTAATCTTGCGTCCCCGCATAGTTTTCATTCTTCAACCGTGACTATATACATATATATATATATATTTTGCTTTTTTGTCACTAACCTTCTTTGATGTGAGAATCCACAAGAGCTTTATTGATGCTCAATACAAACACTGAAACCATTCCTCTGGGGAGGGGGATTCAACAAATACTGCACTTATTACTTTGGCCCCTTTAGCTCCTTCTTGCACCCAAACCTGAACCGACCATCCTTTGATAATCTAGCTTAGTTAAACATACCAGTCATTATAATAGGCACTACTGATCAGTCTTCATCCGATAGATAAACCAAATGACATTAGACCTGTGATGTCATGTGTTTCCCTAACTTGTTATTCTCTCCTATATTTCATTTTAATGTATGGGAATGACCATCTAAACTAAACAGGCCTCTTCTGTTCTTTCCATGATCAATCGTATTGATGTTTCTTTGCGTATATTTTCTTTCAGCCTTGTATTTGTATGACTGTTTCTTAATTAAATGTATGCTTTATATCTGTCCAAACATTCGTGCGTGTCGTTATTACAATGACAAGTTTTGTTAAATCTTCCCATCCACATTCATAATTGGCACATATATACTCCATTCTGTAACAGTGATTATTGTCCATTTCCCTCTTTTAACATTTCTAGTAATGTTGGTATGTGCCGTCAAAAACCAAACACGTTGAGACAAAATCTTTAGTCCTCCACAACTACACGATCTCATTGTTACAATAATCAGCAGCCATTACTCTCTATAGGAACCAAACTGTTACTGGCGACTTTTCAAAATATATACATACTATAGCATCTACAGTGCGAAATCCTAAAAGTAAAGTCTTTTGGAAGCTTTCCAGAAATTGACCAGAAAAGGTGAACTTTCACCAATCTAGATAGCAAATCCTCAAGTGAAAGTGAAAACATAATATGTGAGAATTTAAGTAGACGCAGAGTCTGACAGCAAGAATAATTCTTCTTAACTTTTCATAACAGAGATGACAGAATCCATCATTAGTGTTTAAATGGTATTGGTGCTAACATTTGAGAGAAACCACATGATATGCAGTGAAGCTTTTTAGCCAGGAAATCTTTGGAAAGCCAAAGGAAATGAAAGCAATGGTTCTCTTAGTGCAAAGTAGACAGAAATGTGTTAAATAAAGCCATGCACTCTAAATTCAGTCTTCAGTAATTCAAGACAAACTACCAAGAAAATACATTTTTTCAAAAACTCAACATTCTCTCTTGCTCAATGTAACTATGTCTGTTCATATATACATATGCGCGCGCTCACAAAAATATATATATATATATACATGTGTGTGTGTGTGCTATTGATAAATGGATGTATGATCAGAAAGAATGATTATGAATCGTGTTATATTGTATTGAAGCTCTCATTTGAAATGATTCCTCAATCTCAGGCTGATTCCTGCAGCAGTGCCATTTTCTTTAATTGTTTATTCTATTTACAAAGATTAGGCCAAATGATGCATTCACCGTGTGATAACAAGAGATCATTACAAATGTTTTGATATGATATAACATAATTCATAGATATATGCACATATATACATATACACACACACACATACATATATATTTATATATATATATGTCAACATCTAAAACAAAAACAAAATTGTCCCACCCCCAATAACGGCATAATAAAAAAATCTTAGAAAACTCTCACAACATAAAAAGACTTCATATATTAAAAATGATTCAGATCAAAATTAACTAGCTTCAAATAAACAAAATCTCATATGAAAATGCCAACATTCTGAAATGCCAATAAAAAATAACTTACCTTCCATCAACATAACAAATCAAACAGATCACCATCACCATAATCATCATCAGTCATCTCTATCATAGGTATTGTGGAGCCAATACTTTCTGAATTTATTTGGCTTGTCATGTCATCGCTCTTTCTATCGGCCACTGTTTTGCATATGATCTCTGGGGATCCACATTATGAGTCATGATGTTCAGTGGTTGTCTGACATTCTTGCTTGCAATATGTTCAGCCCATTGCCATTTGAATTTTCTAACAGTTTTTATGATGTCTTGGACTCCTGTTTTTTCTCTGATATACTCTTCTGTCTAATGATCTTCCAGGTGAGGTTGAGCATGATTCTCTCATGCGCACATTGCATGGTTCAGAGTTTAAGGGTTAATCTTTTTGTTAGGTCCCATGTTTCAGCTCCATTGACTATTAGTAAGATGCATTGGTTGTATACCCTTCTCATTCGGACAAGTGGGATTTTCTTATTCTGGAAAGTTGAGCTTGCTCTACTGAAAGCTTGCTAACCTAGTGTGATTCTTCACTTTATTTCTTCTTTTGATGATTTCTTGGAGACCTCGCTGTCCTAGGTAAAAAAACAACCTTGGAAAAAACAAGTGATGGTTGAAAGCATACGGATCAAATAAAGAGAATACAACATAAATTTTGAAAGAATTCTTACACTCATTGAAATCAACGATGAGAAACCATATCAGAAATACTTACTAGAAAAATTGAACTGAAAAAATATTGATACTTTTCATTGATATGCATTTAAAAGAATGGCTGCTGTCTAAATATTCAACATTTTCTCTTAAAAGTATCTATCCTCCCTGGTGCTAAACTTATTGTACACTGTAAATGACCCTGCTAGAGAGAAAAAATAATGAACTAAATCCAAACTCAATTTCATATCATCCAGCCCTGGTCTTGCCTTACTTGGTTGGCTTATAATTCATAACAGTGAAATGCATTATACTTTCAGAACACTCCAATATATAAATATATATATATATATATATATACATATATATATATATTTGTTCTATTCTTATTAAAATTTGCAGATAAACAAAGAGTAGCCAGGGGAATTAAGGTACCTTTAAAATGCACTTACTGAAAGAAAGTGGGAAAAATCCATAAATGGGATTTGTGATCTCACAAAGCCAAATGATTTCAAAGGTCAGTATCGACCTGAGAGAAAATGTGAAAAATCAAGATAAGAAACAAAATAATTTCTCCTTCTCCTTCTTCTTCTCCTTCTCCTTCTCCTTCTCCTTCTCCTTCTCCTTCTTCTTCTTCTTCTTCTTCTTCTTCTTCTTCTTCTTCAGTCTCTTACCTTCTGTTGTTGGATATAGACATCTCTATCATGGACATCACCAGAACTCTTTATTATGGCCATTACAGAGCTAATACTATCTGAACTTGTTTTCTCCATCAGGCCATCATTTTTTTTGTTAGACATGGTTTTGTATGTGATATCTGGGGATCCACGTAGTGAGTCCAAATCTCAAGCAGTAGGTTGTCTGCTATTCTTGCAACAAGACCAGCCCATTGCTATTTGAGTTTTTTTAATGGTTCCTATGATATTACTGACTCCTGCTTTTCCTATAATGCCGTGTACTGTCTTATGATCTCTCCATGTGAGTGTGAGCATGATTCTCTCCCTCGCACATTGCATGGATCTCAGATATAGGTTCAATCTTTTGGTCAGAATCCATGTTTCAGCTCCATAGGTGACTATCAAGAGTATGCATTGGTTGTATACCTTTTTATCTAGACTTGTAGGTTTTCCTTGTTTTTTGTGGTTGAGCTTGCTCTACAGAAAACTTGGAAAACGAAATAAATTCATTACAATGCTTGAAGTATATTGGTGTTGTCTAGTCAACAATACATCTCAAATTGCAATATTATTAAGGGCAATCTTATTAATAAAACATCACCTTTTAGGTGACAAGAATAAACAAACAATGTTTTAAAAATCTGAATTGAAAAAAAAGAGATAAATTATGTGGTGTATCTGACTTTTTATAAGTTTTTTTCTTGACAGCATCCTGGTTGAGGGAAAAGATTTTCCTCCTCAATGAAAACTGTAACAGAAATATTTTTTGTAAATAGTTTTTCAAGATTTTTTAGTCTTTGTATCAAAACATGAAAGAATCTCAGTTATTTTGTGTCTCTAAAACAAACATTGTTTCGAAAACCAAAATAAAATAATGAAACAAATTTGACTTTTAAAGTATATATGAGCCAAAAAACTCATCCACAGAATGTGTATTCAGAAAGTCCATCTAAATGTGAGACTTCATGGTGACTAAAGTTGTAAATATTTGAATCTGGAATCAAGTGAAGAATCACACTAGGTCGACAAGCTTAACTTCCAGAAGCTAGACAATCACTACTTATCATGTCTACAAAACATGCCATTTTGTTTTTTGACCCTCCCTCCAAGTTTTTATTTGAAAGTTGAATTTGCAATGTAAGTTTACGCAATATTGATCACTTAATTTGTATCCAACTGCATTGTTATTTTGAAAATTCAGACTTGACTACCCATTTTTCAAATTTTTAATTGATCACCACCAACAGATGGAGAATCATGTATCATCTTCTTCATCTGTCATGTTCACTGCTGATCAAAATCCCCTTCCAAGACGACCGTGATTGTGCTGGCCTCTGCCACATCTTGACTGCAAACCTGTCTATCTCATCCCTCTATCTTGTGTTTGGTCTTCTCTTACTGCATTCACTGTCCTATGGACACCACTCAGTTGTCATTTCTTCTTGCTAAGTGTCCAGCCAATCTACATTTTTGTTGCTTTATCATTTGCATGATATCCTTTACTGTGGCCCTCTTTTGGATCCATGTTGATATTTTTTTTATATTTCCTAGTGTTATCCCAGCCTTGCTCTTTCCATGGGCATCTGAGCAATTCTGAGTTGCTACTTTTTAGTTTTTGTTAGTTTCCATATAATGCATATGTACGTCCTTGCTGTTATTATGCCTTCTTGTATATTATATGTTCTAAGCATATAAGCAGAGTGCCTTCCAATGGCTCTATTCATATCAAGTGTTTTCCATCAAATCGTTATGAGTTTCTTTTTTTTGCTTTTACAGTCTTTTTCTTACTTTATTCTCTGACCTCTTCAAATATTCCTAACCTTTCCTAAAATCTCACCTTTTATTCTGATTGTCTTTTTCAAGACTTTATCATTGAACATTACTTTAGTCTTTGTTCTGTCAATCTTTAACCTTATTTCTTATTTTCCCTAATTAGATCATTCAACATGTTTTGTAATTCATCTGATGTTTCTCATTGAACTATCGTCAGCAAATCTTGAGGTGTTCAAAAAATTCTCCGTCTATGTTTCCTCCCATTTTTCCCCAGTCAGTTTTACAAAAGGTATTTTCAAGAATCGTTGTAAATGGTTTAGGTGATATTGCATCCCCTTGTCTCACTCCTTTCCCAATGTTTATTTGGTTTGTATCTTTATGTAGTACTAATTATTGCAGTTGCATCTTTGCATAAATTCTCAATGACTTGTATGTAATTCTTGTTAACGCTTGAATGACCCTGGAATTGAAGACCGTTTTGTGTTGTGAGTCAAATGCTTTATCATGAGCAAAAAATTGGAGTTGAGTAGTTTGTTGTATTCTAATGCCTTTCCGATTAGATTAATTGCATGTAGGTGGCTTATTGTTGAATAGCCACTCCTGAAGTCTACCTGTTCATATGGTTGATTTTCATCTGTCAGGTTGTTTGTATTTTTGTGAGTAGTTTTTATATATCAACTTATTATGTAAAAGTTCAAAGTTTTATCATCTCCTTTCTCTTGAATTGGGACCACTATTTCCTGTCAGAAATTTTGAAGTAACATTCTTTCTTGTAGTTCTTAATGAAAACCTTTCTGACATCTAAGAAGAGGTCTTTCGGTATTTTCTCCTCGCCTTTCGTATTTTCTAGTGCAAACTCAACTTTGTATTTTGCTATGTCTGGGACATCACTAGTTATCAATTTGTGGTACTTTTATTTTTGTAGTGCTCAAATTTTCATAATATTCTTATGATCTTGTCCCTACATTTGGTAATTTCACCATCACTGTTCTTTTGTGCAAGCATCTGTTGTTTGCCAGTATGATCTGCAGTTCAAGTGTGTTTTGAACTCTTCCCATTTCTAATAGCCTCAACTCTTCAGTTTTTATGTCCATATCATCACGCTCCTACCATTAAGTTTTGACATTATTTCTGTTTGTAACCACAATGACGGATGACAATGACCAGATCAAAAACCAGTGACATCATGCACAAATAAAAGTTGCAAATCCCATCTATTTCAGTATTTCTCAGTATTCTTGATTTAAACTCTGCACACAAACATTCTATGGACACTTTTTATACTTACTTTGTTTATTACGGTAACTTCATTGATCAGGTATTATGAAGCTAATTTTGATGTAACATTTTGCCTTTTCTAAATCCATTTAATCTTCTAGTTTTTGAAAGAATATATATATATATACATATATATATATATATATATATATATATATATATATATATATATATATATATATATATATATATATATGAAAAAGATTATGTTGATAAAATAAATATTTCTTTTGTTAAATAAACACTCTTTGATAATCAATTCATTTACAAATGAACGTTCCTACATACCTATTTGAAGGGGAGATGAAAAAATTTGAAAAAAAAATTATTCGTTCAGTGCTATAAAAGATTAAATGAATTCTCCAAATCCTACTGGTTTATATTTTTTTGATACTCTGTAGCAGAAGAGAATGAAGTTAAAATATGCTAGAAGATAGAAAAAGATTGAAGAGATAAGATTGATTTCTCTTCTTTATTTAGCAGCAGAGAAGGAAAATTCCCACCAGAAAGTAACCAAAACTGGATCACAGGGAAATCCCCGATATTATTTACAAGAAGCATAAATGTTACAATGAAGTACACACCGTCAGCAGAAATATCTGAATAAGTTATCATGTTAATATCAAGGGGGAAAAACGGTCAAAATATGATTCAAAATCATTAAAAGTTTGGGACTCAGTTGTTAAAGTGTTCACACACAGAATCAAATATGAATGTCATTTAGTTATAAAGTTATAACTGATAAAATCATTTTAATTTTGAAAAGAAGGAGTGTGAATGTAAATAGTTACTGATATCATATCTATTAAATGAGTTAAATCTTTGAAAACAATTGATAGATCCTTGTATTTTTATCCAAATATTTTAATATCCCATTGAAAGTGGGTTGTAAAAAGCTGTTACAGTGAAAAGAATTTCCCATGTAAACTATTCAACAAAAAAAAAAGTGTCAAAATACGGAATAAGTCCTCTCAGTGATTATGAACAGAGATAGAACCACTCTCATTTCTTCTATTTTCATCATTACTGTTTAATAAGCCATATTTATTTGCAGGTACTCACACAAGAATGGGGTCCAATGATGGAGACATAGAATTCCCCTTTGATGATTATTTTTTTAATTTCAAAACCAGGCATAAACAAAAGAGAAAATTTATGTTTGTTTGGAAATTAGAATTAAAAAAAAACTTCCTTGCATAGAGAATTAGCTCGAATGGATTTTAAAAGCTTCAAACGGGTGAAGGGAAAAAAAAGTAACTAAGGGCTCTACGTAATTTAATGTTTTTTATACATGGAAGGTTTTTTCAAGTTAATTTTAAAACAGACATAAAATTTCTATTTTCCATGCAGAAAAACATTAGCTTAATAGGATTTTGGAAGCTGGAGTAAAGAGAAAGGAAATAAGTGCTCCCAGTAAGCTAATGTGTTTTGTCAGAGAAGATTTTTCTTTTTAAATAAGGGCTGAGCAGAATTAAAGGTATAACCCTAAAGAATTATTTTTATTTATTTTCAGCCTCAGAAATTTAAAAAAAATCACTCAAGTGGAATAACTTTTTTTCTTCATCATTGGACCCCACTCTTGTATGAGTACCCTCTTTAATAAGTCATACTGAGAACTCTGCAACATGCACATGGATAGATCACAAGATAGCAATTAGGGATTAAAGGGAGTCCAAGACATCTGAGAATCCATAAGAAAACTAGAAAGGCAGTGGGCTGGTCATGTTGCAATAATGGCAGACAACTGATATGGACATCACGACTCACAACTGGGATCCCCAGAGATTACTTGTGAAACTGAGACCAGCAGAATGTAAGATGACGAGACACACTAATCAAGTTCAGAAAATATTGGCTCCATGAGGCCCATGATAAAGAGATGTGGCGAATCCTGGGGAAGGTCCAATGATGGATACTAAGAGACTGATGATGATGATGATGATGATGATGATGATGATGATGATGATGATGATGATGATGATGATGATGATGATGATGATGATGATGATGATGATGATGATTTATTTGCCTTGCTGACAATACTATGTAAGAAGTTCTTCAATGCTGAGTACATTGATTATCTCCCCTTACCTTTGAATATTATCCCAATTTGATGGATAGGCTTTGATCAACATTTTTTTCATCATTTGTTCCATTGAATTATTGTAATTCCTTCAAAATAAAGTATTTGAAAGCCAAATATTGGGGTCAGATGAGATATCCATCTTGGCATCTCGCAAATCATTCTAGATTCTTATTCCAAAAGTGAATCTCCAAGAGATATTCTCTCAACATGTGGATCAATCCTCTTACATAATCAAGAAAATAGATCCTCATTTACATGTGAACAACAATCTTCTCTTTAGATCCAACAAATATCATAATTTGACAAAAATGTCTTAAAGTCTCAAGGTGAAAGATTTCTCCAAGTCTTATTCTCTTGTGTTCAACTAATCTACGTCTGATTCCTTGTGTTAATCTATCAATCAGTCTTAGAATTTGTGTAGGGAAGAAAGGAACAGTTAGGACATTTTTCATTTTGATGGCTGTAATTCCCTGTGAAATTAATCTATTAAAACGCAAATATGACCAAAAGTTACTTTGGGAAAGAAACATCCTTCGGATGGGTTATTTAAATCTGAAACATTTGTCAAGTTCCATATACCATCATTTAAACATTCAGGAAAAAGTGAGCAAACCTTCTCAATCAGTGATACAGATTTAAGATAAACTACGCTTTTATCAGTCGCCCAATACAGTGTGAAATATGTCCTCATTTCTCTAAGTGAGAAAGTTACTTACCAGCAAAACTTTTCATGCTTACAACACATTGACTCAAACTTAGAGGAAAAATGACCTAAGTTTTTCTGTTCAAAAGCATGGGCATCTGTGGGGTGGGGGTGCAAACAGGGTATTTGCAATCCCCTGAATCAGGAGTTCTCACCAAGGTGAGGGCAATTGGAAAGTTGGAACCTTATTGAGGCTGAGGATCAATGGGTCAATATGATCAGTGACAGGTCATAGCTTAAGCACTCTCTGGTCCTTTACCTGACCACCAACATCTGTTTTTTTTGCCTACCCTTATTCCTTTCTGTCCCTCACAACCAGAATATGGTGGCGCATATAAGTGGTGGAAACAAAAATTAGAGCCAAGTGATTCAAGCTGCTCGTGCTACCAACTAACCCCGGTCTTCACTACCATACAAATACACAAACATGCAAACTTACGATTCTTTTATGCATTCCAATATATCATTTACTAAACCATGCTATTAACATCCCCCCCCTTTCGGATGATGGTAGAGCTGGAAATAATTCGTCTTCTTAGAATTTGGCATCATTCCTTTGATCTCTCTATATGTTCTCCCATTCCTTGCCAAGAAAAAAAATTCCAACTTTTTTTTTGCACAGAAGATGTCTTGTACATAACATGCAACCACTTCCCTTTAAAGACTTTGCAATGTGAAAGTATTAACAACATCCAAATTCAGAAGCTGAGGTTACGTGACTTCTTCACTAAAATGTTTGGTTCTTCCCTTTAAGCAGAATGTGGATAAGTTTGGCTTTAGCCTCCAAGCGAATATCATGCCAACAAAAGTATCCCAACGAGGGCCGGTCTTTGGTTCTGGCACCACGGGTAGTCGTCTGGGGTGCCAAGTGCAGAGGGGGCTCGTCATGTGTCTAAGACAGTAAGACTTTCCGAGTACTAATGAGAAAATGAATAAATGAAACATCCAAAATAGTTGAAATACATCCGTACCTTGTATAAATGATCACCATAGACTGTTTGTGTACAAGAACTAATTATCTAAAAAATTGTCAGTAAAATAGATCTTTTATCTAGAATTGTCTAAAAAGAATAGCTCTTTTATCTAAAATTATCTAAAATTTTCTAAAGAAAATAGATCTTTTATATAGAATCATCGAAAAAAAAAAAGATCTTTTATGTAGAATTATCAAAAACCAAAGATTTGGACTTTGTTTGTCCAAACTAATCATAGAGACCCCCAAAAGCATTTTAAAAAAAAAACAAAAATATGGTTTTAGATGGGGCCTATGAATTCTCAAGGTGGTTGGCCCCCAAACAAACACACACACAGACACACACACACACATATACACATACATCACACAGATGAAGAGTCTGTAGCCCATCTGTCCAGTAGTTAGTTGGGCGATTTGTAATTTGTGAACAAGTCCTTCAGCCTATGTACAAAACTTATCTTCGTTTAAGTCAATGCCTGTTAGCACAATGAGCATGCAATGGTTGACTACCTGACTAAAACAGGTTTCAGAAATGGTAAATCAATGGAGTGGCCACCATTTTTTTAGATCTGAACCCACTTGAAAATCTTTGACTCATCCTCAAGAGGAAGGTGAATGAAGGTGGACATCATTTTGCAACTGAAGAAGACTTCTGGCAAACTATTGTAACACGTGCGGAAGCAATCATAGCAGAAAAAATTCAGAAATAATATTAGAAAATGAGGTCATGTAAAAAAACAACTTCTCCCTAATAGTTTTTAATGGATGATTGGCTGATATTGATGAAAGAGCTTTCATTCCCAAGAATATGATTTGTATCAATTTTGTTTTCAAAATCGCACATTGTTGTTTCATAGGCATCAGTATTTCATGCTAATGAGTTTTTATAGATTGTTTGAACTTTCTTAATTATAACAGTGGGGTATTTAATCATTTAATCGATGTATAATTAGTGCCTTAATGTCTATTAATACTTAACAATTTGACACAATAAAAATTGAGGAACTGCAAAGAAATTCTTTGTGTTCTTGACCAAGTATATATCTAAGTTCAATATTTTCTGGCATTGCATAATATTGCTATGCAAATTCATATAAAGAATTATTTAGATTTTCCTTTAGGGAAAACATTTTTGCATAATAATTTGGTACACACACAATATATATATATATATATATATATATATATATATATGTGTGTGTGTATGTATGTATGTATATATATATAATATGATTTTCTTCCTTTTAAAACTTCCTTGTTTCAATGAAGTCTAATTTCTTTACTATGCATCAGCATCAAAGAAAATTAGAAACTCATCAATGAAATAATAAACTTTTTAAATTTGAATTACATCAATATCATTATTGAAAATATTAATATAGGAAAACTTTGCAAATGGTTCTTAAGGTTAAGAATCAAATTTAGTTCAGGGAGATTAGATTTCAAGTTAGGGAAAATTTATTTTGGATTAGGAAAAGCTTGATCATTCTTTAGAAATGACTTTTAACAATTTGTAGTAAATTTAGAATTTGTTTGAAAAAGCAGAGCTAAATTCAGAATCAAATCACTGTAGATCCACAAATTGCCCACCCGACCAACCAGTCAAATAGGTAGAGGATCTCTCTTCTTGCTCATCTATGAATATTACATTTTCGAGGCTAAAACATTGAAAATTTGCATGAGAACACCATTAGGCACCATCTTTTGTTTTCTTCAAAAAAAGACTGTTTTGGGTCTCCAGGGTCATTTTGCACCAACACTCCCAAATTCTTGTGCTGGTATTCTTTAGATAATTTTAAATGAAAGATCTCTTTTTTTTTGTTATTTTTCTGATAATTAGTTCCGGTACATGTGCTGGCTACAGTGATTCGATTATAATATTAATTATATTTTCAAATCGAAATGATAAGGCAAATTTAAGTGATTGATATATCTTGTGAACGAAAGGTAAAGAAACTCCTGCTTTTTAAAACAATAATGGAATGTAACTATCCTCTCTTCTGCTTGAACTGAAATGATTGGGCCCTAATGTATACCAGTAGCGTTCTTAAAGTTGGTGTCACCTGGGGTGGTAACTCAGGATGTCACCTGGGGTGGTAGCTCAGGGTGTCGACCCCAGTGTTGCCAACTCAAACATTTTTTCATGCTAAATCAACCTGAGAAAAATATCTATAATCGCCAAAAAATGGCTAGAAAATTGCTAAAGATAGGCAAAATCACTGAAATATAGTGCTTAAAGAAGCAGTAAATCTGGAATGTACTGCCAAATCATCATGGTGTCACCCCTCTACTGGTGTCATCCAGGGCTGCCCCCCCTCAACCCTATTGGTATGCCTGTGATATAAACAAAACCTTTGCGGAATCACAGATAAATGTACTGATTTTTCTGCTTTGTCAAAACTTGATTTTAATCTTGGAATCTTGCATTTCATTGGGCAATTTTTAATTCATAGAATTTGTAACTATATTTAGAATTATCTGATTGTAGAGAGAAAGAGCAAAATGAAAAATTTAAAAAAAACGAAGCATTCTTCTCCTATCAGAGGTTACGGCAGTTGGTAAGGTTTGAAAATTGAGGTCATGCTCATATTCAAACTGCATAAAATGCACATGGCAAAGGTTGGAGGGAGGGCAGGGCTTCGAAGCTGAATATTGATAATGTAAAATGGAGAAACCTGAGCAGGATGAAACATTGATTGAATGTGTCAATTATCTTTTCCTGATTTCTAAGATTTTTTTTTTTTTCACTGTTGAAATCTGAGAAATCACTGACAAAACATTAAGCCTGTATCAAGTTGAAGTTAAGTAGGTATGGATTATGATATAGCCATCTAACCAGTGGTGGGCTCAGCTAACGAAAATGCTAAACCTCGTTTTTTTTGCTCTGAAACCCTCAAAAGGAGAATTAGAGAATTGAATTATTAGTATTTTTTAGTTTATACATAAAGATTTCCAAAAATATATGGCATGTCAGATGATTATCAAGGTGAAATATTAATTTATATTCAGTGTACATTTTTCTAATACTCTATGTCTAAGTTACAACATATTCAAATTTCAGCTTTCTGAGTCTGTTTTATTGGTTTTAGAGTGAAAGAACTATACAGAGGCTAAATTCATATAATAGAAGTTTACAATTAGTGTTTATTTTCGCTTTTGCTGAGTTTTCAGTGGTTTGTTAAATTGCCATTTTTGTCAGCTGCGCCCATCAAATGTTGATAGTAAAGAAAAGAAAAATGTGAAGCATATAAATTTTTTTTTCATTATTCTAAAAAATGAATTTTAACTTTGTGTGGAGAAATAGTCAGGATATAAGTCGTTTGTGAAAGAAGCGTTATATTTGTATAATCATTCTATCATCCATTGTTGGACACAGTCCTCCTGCCTGATTTTGCCAGACCTCTCTATCATGGGCATTGCGGACCTGATACTTTTTGACTACTTGTTGTGATGTTCATCGGTAGTTTGCCATTCTTGCAACATGACCAGCCAATTGCCATTTGAGTTTTCCAATGGATTCTCAGATGTTTCAGATTCCTGTTTTTTCCCTAATGCTAGTACTGCCTTGTGATCTCTCCATGTGAGGTTAAGCATGATTCTCTCATGAGTACATTGCATGCTTCTCAGGTTGCAAGTCAATCTCTTGGTTAGGTTCCATCTTTCAACTCCATAAATAAACCCTTCTTTCCAGAACCAATGGGATTTTCTTGTTCTTGAAGGTTGATTTTGGTCGACCAAAGACTTGCCATCCTAGAATGATTCTTTGTTTGATTTCTTTTTGTTTCGAAAATCTCATGTCCTTAGTAGACGCTGTGGTCTACTTTTGCCAGTTCTGTGTTTTTGATTTTGATCGTTGTTTGTTTGTCTTCAACATTTTCGTTTAGCTGAAGTTCGTATGAAGGCCAAATTTCTTACTTTCAATGTTCAGTTTGTCTGGCATTAGTTGGAGGTCATGAAGTTCACAGATGAAAAAGAGGACAGTGGACAAAAATGTTGTGTGCCTTGGTTCTAAGTTTTTTTACCCTTGAATAAAAATGCTGACAAAACATAGAGAGAAATAGAAAGCACTCAGAGAGTGCATACCTCTGTCAACACCATTGTCAGGGGACGTAATTGTACATGGATACACATCCAAATTTGATCTGCTCTTCTGTAGATTGTTGTCCACCCTTTCACAAAATTTCATTAAAATCGAAATCTTTTGAGAATTTTAGGAGATATCAAAGTGATATTATGTGATTTGAACATATAGCTATAACAGAAGGAGGTAATTGTGTATAAATTTGCCCAAAAATATAAACAGCCATTTCATAGACCATTTTCCATCCTTCAACAAAATTTCATTAAAATTCATTGAGAATTGGAGATATTGCGTGGACAGTCATGAGTGTATTCCTGGATCCACTCTAAAATTCAACCGACTCTTTCTTATTTGATTTCCCATCTTTCCCTGAAATTTCATTGGAATTCACTTTTAGAGATATCTTATGTATAGATGGAAAGACGGGAAGATGAAGAGACAGAAAGACGGACACGATTGAATATATTTACCACTTTAGCCTTGTTGGTCGAGATAAAAAAATGCTGTAAGTCTTATTTGATTCCCTGTGTCAACTGGGAACCCTTTATTCCAAAGTACATATAAGTCCTGGGGTAAAAAGCTCTGTGGAAGAGAGAAAAATTGGTCAGTCATTTCATATGTGCATGTGTGTGACCACTGCAAGAGCACTTTCCGGATGTGTGGGTGGAATGAAGTTCACTGCCTGGTAAACGGCTTATCAGGGTCTCTCCATCTCTCTCCATTTGGGTGGTCTGTCGCCCTAATATCTGTGGTCACTTCATATGCCATTTGTCAGTTCTGATTAATGGTACATTATTCCAGAAGCCATATACATCTCCATTTATCATGAAATGTTCCAGATGCACTCCAGGCTTGGCATCACGAGAAAAGGTATTTTATAACATGGTGACACAATAACAATAAAATGTGGTAACTGAAAGTTTGCGGACATTTTACCTTTTCATTCTAAGAAAAAAAAAAAAACAACATCTTATGGCATAAAGGTAAGTATTTATCTTACTCCTCACTCTCTGATTTATCTTCTTTCTTTCTTTATCTTTACTTCCTTAATAAATCCTGCAGGAAATGAAAAAGGAAGGCTTCGAATATAAATTCATCCAGACAGATTGCGACCTCAAGTATTACACAACATCTGGCAAGAATTATATCAGCGAAAAGAAATAGAAACAACACCTAATCAATGAGATTCAACACCACTAGTTGATTGTTAAAAAATTCTCCACACGTCACTATTCTACAATGTTTTGGGTGCCTACTAAGTGGCAGGCCAGCAGCAGGGGTAAGGGAGCAGAGCTGGAGGTTCTCTCCAGGGGACACCATCACGAGGAGTGACACCCAGGGGACAGCCTAAAATTTTTTCATATAGTTTCTTGGTAATTCTTTTATCTAATGATTTTGTCTTCTCCATTGATTTTGTAGTAAATCCTGTGGGAGATGAAAAAGGAAGGCTTGAATCTAATTTCATTCAAAACCTACCAGCATAATTATATCATCTATATCAAAAAGTATCAAAGTATGTATGTTTGTGCTCTAAGGCATATTTGCAATTAACAGGTCTCAAATTACCTACAGCACATATCTTTAGGTTGAATATTGAAAACAAAAAAAAAGATTGTCAATTTTTTGAGATTCAGTATTTGTGCTCTTTGAAAAAAGGCTATTTACAATCTTTTTTAAAAATCTAGAACTTTCTCAAAAACTATTGGAGTTAGATCCATAAAACTACATATATATTTTGGAATCAGTATTGTCGTCACCTGGGATAGGTTTTTTTTATCAGCTATTTGAACCTATACTGATATGAAGGGGTCAATGTTTTTTTTAAAATGTCTCTTTTTGATCACTCATCCATAGGCTTCAAAGTCACAGTCATTCAACAGCCGAATGGTTTGAGGCATTCAAAATATAATTGGTAAGTTCAAACTCCAATGGTGGAGGTTTAATTTTTTTCCTCTCAATTTTGTTTGTTCTCAACTTATTTGATCTTAAAATATTCCAAAAGTTTGTCAGCTTTAATAAAAAAAAAGAATTTTGGTTTAAGAGGAGAAGTTCTTTTTGCAAGCAGATGTAATCCAATCAGAACTCGGTAAATACAATTGTCAGACTGAATTCAAAATCCAATGGAAGAGATTCTACTTGGGGGGGGGGATTTCTTGTACTTTCAATTAGACCTCCAAATATTCCAGAAATGTGTCAGTTTTGAGAAAGGGATTATCTAAAGGATTTTTTCCAGAAGTTGCTCTATTTACATATAACTCTAATGCTAAACTGCACCCTTACTTTTCATCTATCATAGGTGATTATGTTCTTGAATTTCTCTTTCTCTTATGCTTATGTCAGTTTGGCATTGTTTTTTTCACAGAATCTTACTATAACTTGAAAAAAAATGTTTTTCTCAAAGCAAAACCCCCAACTTTACCACCAACCTTAAATATAAAATGTGGTCACAATTTTAATCAGACAGCCTGTTTTGATATGCAAACTACCAATGCCATCAATAATCATGTGAATCTTCAGTTATGGGAAAACTTTTCAAGGGTTTAAGAGAGAGTACAGATACCTGCACAAATTCGTGCAATGACCAGCATGGGTCTAACCAGTAATGTGTATTGGCTTAACCAGGGATGCCCCCCTAACAAACACATGTTTTTTGATCTCATAGAATCTTTGAGAAATATCATTAGCTTTCCAGAGTTGTAAGTTTTGAAGTTTTTTTTCCCAGGCAATGCCAGTTAACCCAGCTAGATAATGATAAGAAAATAAAAAAAGTAAAATAACTTGCTTACTGAATAGTTCTCTTCCTTCTCTGATTTCATGTTTGGCCTCAAGGTAGAAACTTGGAGCTATGTCATCTAATTAACATCTACTCTAATTCATATGTTTTGTCTCCTTGTTACATCTTGGGAAGAAAAACTTCAGTAATATTACATATTACTACAAACAACACGAAGAGATTTGTAATTAGCTGTCAGAGAAACATTCCTACATGAAATATTTTTGTTTCGTCTGCCTTTTGGAAAACTTTGCTGATGAATAGATAAGCAAATGCTATTTTGCTGGCAGATTCTTTACAATTAAATTATGTATTCATGTTAGGTAGAGGCATTTTTTATTCAACCATCTGAATAAGTGTACATTTCATGCAAGTCTTAGAATGGTCATGTGTCTTGCATTCCCAGACATCTTTTTCTGACAGTGCATTATTGCACATAGTCTTAGGATAGGTGAAAGAACGTTGTTAAATAATGGGGGTGAGTTAGAACTAATTTTTTACATAGAATTATATAAAAATCTTTTTAGTTATTTGAACAAGTGGAAATTTATGGTATAAACATTTTTTTCAAAGAAAGACAAAAGAATAGAAACAATGTCTGCTTCTTTTTTACTCAAATGTGGCGGCCTACCTAAGGATTTGGTCATAGAGCCAGGCAAACTATATACCCAAATATGGTAAAAAA
Source organism: Thysanoteuthis rhombus (assembly GCA_963457665.1). Lineage (NCBI taxonomy): Eukaryota > Metazoa > Mollusca > Cephalopoda > Oegopsida > Thysanoteuthidae > Thysanoteuthis > Thysanoteuthis major. Next base: position 58,886,398 of record OY735212.1, on the reverse strand, counting down.
AATTTGATTCCTTGTTACTAAGCTAGCCCATTTGAAAATCTGATTGGCTGAGAATTTGGGTGTGATGTGACCCAGTGTATTGGGGAAGGATAATTTTGGTCCATCAGTCAGGGAGCAAAAGTGGGTCGATGATCTTTGAGACACCCTTTTGAGAATGGGGAGGGGGTCATTTTGGAAAGTGGGAATGCTTTGTTTATAACCTAGAATGAAGAAGTCCTGAACTTTTCCAGATAATTTTGAACCACAGACAAAACCCAAGAGAATAATCCATAATGAACTCTAAAAGATAGACAGAAAAAAGGAAGACAACGAGAGAATTTGCAAGGAATCAAAGCAGAAAGAAGAAAAACACGGAGAAATAGTAAGGATGGATGAAAAAGAAAAATGTCAATTAAGGTGTTGAAAAAGAGAGACAGAAAATAGATTCACAGGATAGTGATAAAAGACGTTGAATGTCCAACACATATCCCATGTAACATGTTATGGGCCCTCTAAAAATAGAATGGAAATAAAGGGAGATCACTGCTGCCTGCTACCCATCATGTGGATCAGACCTTGAAGAACTTGCCTCAAATAATCAAAATGAAATGCCTTTTACAAAAAAAATCTTTTCTCATGACTATTGTTTTATGGTTTAAATTGTTCTTGAGATTGCAACCTCGAGCATCACAACACCCATGGCCAGAGACATACCAGTGAAGAAGAAATAGAAACACCATCCCATCAACGAGATTCAACACCACCAATTGATAGTTCAATATTCCCCCATGTACAACTATGCTTCAATGTTTTGTGTGCCTTCTAACAGAGGCAAACCATTGGATGGCAAGGGAGTGGAGGTGGAGGCCCGCCATGTGACACATCTGAGGGAGTGACTCCATGAGGATTGCCCAAGATTTTTTCACATAGTTCCTTTGTAATTCATCCACATTTTCGTATATGCTCATGACTGTCCACTCTAAATGTTCTCAATGAATGACTAGATAGATATGCATAAGTGTTCAGAATTTATAGAAGGATAGTTGGCTATAGCAAAAGTGATTAATTTCCAACAAAAACATTGTCATGGTAGCCATACTTATTTTCTTCATATTATTTCATAAAGTCAGAACTGGAAAATTGAAAACTAAAGATCAATAGAATTGTAAGTAAATGTAGGCTTATGCCATCACATTGAAAAATCATGATGAATAATGTATTATGTATAAGTACAAAAAAGATCACCAATATTCTAGATATCCTGGGGAGAGTGCAAGTTCTGAGAGTGGGGGTAACACCATAAGTTATGGCCCCAAACATAGGCCCACCATTACCCATAAAGGGCTAGATGGTAAAAAAATTCATGAGGTTAAATGGTCAAGCATACTGTCATATTTCAAGCCTTCTACATCATCTTCAGCAGATAACAAACAGGAGCCTTTGACATCGAGGCTCACAGACATAGACAAAAGTTATTTTGAGGGTCTGGATAACTGAAAAATTTTGTCGTATAAATTAATGATAGTTGCTTTTTCATTTCATGCCGTTTTGGGTTGTGTGGAGACAAATACTAATGTAATTTTTTCTAAAAGAAAATGGGTATAAAACAAATGTTCAAAAAATGGATATACCTATATATATATATATATATATATATATATATTTGTGTCATCCACAGACAGCTGTTTTGAAGTATTACATCTCTTCAGTGTGGCTATAGACTTTCCATTATTCCATCCAGAGTACCGCGAGGCAGAATTGAAACCTTCATTTATGTATGTATATCATTAAGAAATAGACGTATAATCTGACAGAAAAATCATGAATGTATCATATCATTTGAAACTCTATTTGAAATGACCTATTATGACACAGAGAATATGTCACTTAGCCTTGACAGCATAAATAGAATAAACAATTAAAGAAAATGAGGTTGCTGCAGGAATCGTACCTGTGACTGACAAGTAGCTATTTTAATGTAGTGCCACCCTTTACATTCAGCTGAACAGCCCACGAGAATTTCCTTGTGATATTGTTGTCCGCTTGAGAAACAAGAGTGCTAACATGGAAGTGTATGAGCTAGATAAAATTGTGGGTATTGAGCAGTTATTTGAGTTTTTGCTTTTCAGCCGGGCTTCTTCAGCTCAGTGGAAAGTGTAACACTTCGTTAACGCGGTTACCTATACGTTACAAGTTCAATTTTCTGTGTAATAACATGAGGTAATTTAAAATAGAGTTTCAAATAATATAATGCATTCATATATATATATATATATATATATATATATATATATATATATGCGTGTTTGTGTGCATATGTTGAACCTGAACACTTATGCATATCTATCTATTTTTTTATCACCGTAGCCCACAAACGGCATGACCAACCAGCCGAGATTCTTCTCTCTTTGCATGTCTGTGTGCATGTGTGGCTGTGTGTCTCCTGGTACCTCTGATCATGTGTTTGGGTCTACAAACTTGAAAATTAACATGAGTTCACCTCTAGGCACCACCCTTTCTTTCAAAAAAATGCTTTTGGAGATCTCTACGGTCATTTCAAACCAACTATACCCAAATCTTGTCCTGGTATTTTTTAGATAGTTTTGGAATAAAGATCTATTTTTTTAGATGACTTTTTAGATAATCTTTTTGGATAATCAATTCTGGCTCTCATGGGGTGATTTGTACCAGGCATGGATATTTATCAATCTTATTCAGTACTCACGCATGCATATATGTTTCAGATACGGACATATGTATGAATACATGAAACAAGAGGGAAATTCTAATGTATTGAAATAAAGTATAAGGAGGATATTGAATGAATGTTTGATGTTGAAGTAGAACCTCACTGGCCATTGTGGAACGTTTGTAAAATTTTGTACTCAACTGAGTTCATTCTTCCAGTGTTTGTTTGACATATTCATGGCTTATTGAATTTGAAAAAAAAAGATGTTAATAATCACATCTTTATTTATGGATCCATTGTACATATTTACCTCCCTATCCTGGCTTTTCAGATTTAGGCCCTCTTTCAAATATTCCAGCCAACGTTTCTTGTCAATGATACCAATTTAGCACTTTTCATGCAAAATTTATCGTGTTTTTGTCTCGACAGAACAAAAATTGAACATTCAATGCTTATTCTAGCCTATTCTTTGCACTTTTCCTCAGTAATTTCAGCAAATTTTTAGCTATTCAAAATGGCCAAAAGATGATTGAAAGGGTTTTTTAGTGCATTTTGGTGTTTTTTGATGCTCTTTATAGTCTATTTGTAGCAAAATATTTTTTTGAGTTTGTATTGCTTTTTCGTCTGCTATGACATGTACAGTTATTAAAAACCATCAACCAAAACTAGCAACATAGGTTTCTTCAGTTTTTTACATGGTCTGGCTGGCTGGCTATGTACGTATCACATGTACTAGTTGCAACAATTGAGTTAGAGGGCTGAAAATAAATGCATTTACATTATATTGTGTCTTATTTGTTTTTTTTTAAAAACCTTCCTCTTAAATAAGTTTTTAGTGGGGAGGTGAATTTGCAACATAAGTTTCTGCTAAATAGGCCTCTTAATTTGGGCTTAGCAGTATTCAGGCTTGTTTTTAGAAATTCACATTTTCTGAGTGATCACTACCCAACGAAGGCTGAGAGAAATAATTTATTCATATATCACCACTTTTTTTATTCTTTTTTATTGATCAGCCTCAGCACAACCTTTTGCCAGAAGACTTTTGTCACGTGACTGTTTCTATTAAGTGACTAACCATACTTATCTATCATAGTCTTTTTCCTTTCAACTCTGTGCTAATATTGCTTTTAACAAAACTTATTTAGAAAACTCTCGTATCCTTTGTACTGAAAATTTATTCCACATTATTGAAAAAACAGGCATCTTAAAACGGGTATATGTAAATGATATGATTTGCCAAAAGGGATTCCCTTAGATGTGCAACTGTGAATAAGTTTTGATAAGCACTTGTGGTATAAGGAATAATCTTGCTTTCTAGTCTGCATTATAGAAAAAAAGCTGAACATCTTAATGAATTTAATGTTCATATTTTCTTATTCATTAAAGTATAAAGAATACTGAGCTTAAGAAATCTATTAGCACAAATGTCTCCTGTATGAATAGAAATGGATATTTTGTTGAGCATGTCCCCCACTATATATATATATATATATATATATATATATATATATATATATATATATACGCATAAAAATGAATATTTTTTCTGATGTATTTGATTTTAGATTTTACATGAATTTGAAAAAATGCTTTCAGGAATTATGTTTCTATTTGCATATGTTTTCGTTCATATTTATATATCCTGTCTCTTCCGATATTCTTGGGAAGGAAGTTCATTTCAAGGAAACATCAATCAACACTGTCATCAAAAACCACATAGGTTTCTCCAGTGTTCAAGTTGGTCTGGCTGGCTATGCATGTATGTATATATTATATGTGGAAGCTGCACCAATGGATCTAGTGGGCTCAAATCATCTGATTTAGGGTTCAAACCGTACTGTTAGTATTTTTGTCAAGATAACTTAATTTTACCACCACCAGTACTTCATTTAGGAGTTAAAGAGAAGCATATAAGACTTGACCTTCACCCTGTCTGAAAAAAACTTTTTTTTTCCTTCAAAATTCCTCTCCCCAAAACAAGGAGTTCAATTTACTATGTAAGTTTATACTAAATTGATCATTTACTTTGTGTACAGCAGCATTCATTTTTGTTTTTTGAAAATTCAAACTTATTTATTGATTACCCCTTTTTCCAATTTTTTGGTTGATCAACCTCAATACAGCTACCAGAAGACATTGGTTATGTGTCGGCTCCTATTGACCAAGCAGACCTGTCCTAAATATTGTTTTTGTTCTTTAAAGGAACATTTTGGTGCACTCTCCAATCATCATAAGTGTGTGTATGGCTTCAAATAAGCTTCAGGGAAATTTTGAATAGGACTCTGTACCTAATGTATAATCAATATTTTCTCTCACTGCAGCTTAGTGATTGGGTCTTTTAATGATTTTAGAAGTGTCCTCACATCTGTGGAAGACAGATTTTGGCCGGTCAGTCAGCCAGTCAGTCTGGTGGTCCATTGGTTGATCCTAGTTATGTCAAACAACAGTAATAGGAAGAAAGGAAGAAGTGTGATATCAATAAAAGATGTGACATCATTGAAAGGTATTAAAATAACATCTATTCCGATTTTTTTTTACCTGCTGCTAATGATTTCATTATAGAATATCCATAGTTTGCATAAAAGCCAAAGATGGCCAAAAAACATGAAACATGGCCATTTATGATTTTTATCGAAAACAATACTCTCAGAATATTTCATCAGGTAATAATTTACTTGTATATGAATCAAACAACAATGAATGACTACTTGCTCATCTTCTGCCTCCTCCTCCTACTACTACCACTACTACAACTACCATGGACGGTGAATGCATTGTTGAACTTATGGTTCTTATTTTCATATGATTCATGTGTTAATGGCTTTGCAAAGTAATAAACTACCCGCCCTATGAATACTCCAGGTATAGGAATTGAACAATTATCAGAATCCATGTTTTAATTTACACAAATTAGACCTACTGAGACCCGTTAAGCTTTAAAACTTCTGGTTTGTTGATTGGTTCATATTATCACATGAATCAATCAACAAACAAGAAGTTTATCTCAGATCATGGTTTTGTGATCATCAAGCCTTAAAAACTGAAAATTTCACTTATAAATTTCTAACAAAACTGCTTCATATGTTGTAAACACAGTTCTCAATCAGGTTTTTCCAAACTATAAGCCTGACTCTAGTAAGATTGCTGCAAAGTTTAGCATGGCTTATTTCAAGGAATATTTCCTGACATACCTTGAGAGGAAAGAAAGGTTTCTGCAGCCTTTAGTTCTCTTCTTGGCATTTTAATAGCACTTTTGGAATTGTATAAACTGTCATGTAGTTATTTCTTCAGCGTTTATTCAAATTGAAGATCAGTTCTTGGCAGTAAATGTCTTAGCTGACACATAATCTTTGCTTTTTGTTGTATCTTATATCTAATGAACTATTTCCTTGTATCTCAGAGATGATGGCTGGAAAATGAAATTGCAATAAATGTTGATCTTTCTTCATGCACAATAACTCTCTTGCCAAAATATAGTCATTGTTTTTCCGCCATGTAATGATATTCTTTCACCTGTCGATTTCTTTACACAAAACTTGTCTCCATCAGTTATGCAAGAAGAGCTTGATGAAATGGGCCATGGATCACGATTTGGAAATTTTGTTTTTCTAATCTTGTTAGGATCTTTGTTAAATTGTAGCTTTGTCTGAGTGTCTATGTGTGTTTGTCAGTTAAAGCTTCATGAATAACAGGTCTGTTAGTAAAAAAGGAATTTAATTCAAATTTATAGGAATTTATTCACCTGTTGAAAACCTTATGAAATTCCAAGTATTTTCAAAGTTGACATGCTGATTGGGGAAATCAATAAAATATACTTTTTTGATTAGAAAATATAATTAGATGAAATATGACTTATTTTAATATTAGATATGAAAGAATTTGCATCAGATATTGATCTTTTTTATTTTTTGTTTTATTCTTGTTTCTTAATTGCATCTTTTGATAATATAACATAAATAAACACTCTTGAAATCATTTATAGTTAATCTGACCTTGTCCAATAATCTTTCTCACTCTACGTATATATATATATATATATATATATATATATATATACATATATATATATATACTTATAAATATATATTGTTTTTTTCTGAAAAAGATGGTTGTTGAAATACATTGAACTATGCCTACGGAATAATAATAAAAAAAGTCTGAGATGTAACACCTATCTCTTGAGTTTTTCTCTTCACCTTCTAATTGTCATTTTCATCAACAATCTGTCAGATCACTCCACATCCACAATACAAACACACACACACACACATATATGTATATATGTATATATATATATATATATATATATATATATATATATATGTATATATATATATATATATATATATATATATATATATATATTTAATTGAGAAATATCAGGCAAAAGCATTAAAACAGAGAGTGGTGGTTTGCTTCCAGTCCTGTCTGCAACAAAATGTCTATTTTTAAATCTCAAATGTGACCTCTAAATGTTACAGCCAATGTCAATCAGGAGAGAGAAATTCTAAAAACATTGACTGATCAATGATAACTAACCTGAACACGACCGTTAAAATCTGTATGAGAAGATGTTTTCAAAGTATCATGGAGAGATCCAGTGATGTTCCTAATCAACATTGATGTTTGTTTGGGAATAGAAAGAAAGAAGTGTTTTCATTTTGTTCAGGCTAATAAGACTGACTTAATCAACCAGGAAATAAATGAAACCAAAAATAAAAGCTTTTTTTTATATTGTTGTATTGTAACAAACTGCATTCATATAATGTAGTTGTTTTATACATTAGTGAGAGGCTGGGAAGAAACATCAATTTTTGCAAGTCATATCAAATACTAATCATTATATATATATATATATATATATATATATATATATATATATACGCACACACATACATATATATATATATACACACACACACACACACATATATATATATATATGTATATATATATATATATATATATATATGACATAGTCAGGAATCAGGAAGCAAAGATAGAGGCCAATAAATTAACAAGAACAATAAGTTCAATGATGTGTCCACCATCATTGGTGGCAGTAGTGAAAGGAGGAAGTGGAGGAGGAAAAAGAGCTAGTAGTTTTTCTTTGTGAATTGATTCTCATGTCTGTAAAATATTGCAATACGGAAATATTTTGTGAGTATTATTTTTGATAAAAATAGTAAGTGTCCATTTTCAGTGGTTTTTGGTTATTTATGGCATTTTTGGCTTTTATGCGGTCCTGGGATATTCTATTATATACTATCCGGTAAAGAAGAATTGATTTGAAAAGATGTCATATCTTTTAATGACCTCATTCTTTTCAATGATATTACACATCTTCCTTTTTGTTCAAAATAAGACCAACAGACCAAATAAAAAGTGTCTTGTAGAGATATATAGATACATCTAAAAAGTATTCACCAAAGTTTATTGATCTGGAAATGAAAAGTATGAAAATTATATTTTTGCTCAGGTAGATAGATACTCAACTGTAGAATCTATTAGAAACTGTCAACCAAAACTCTCAACATTTTCTTTTCAGTTTTCAAGCTAGTCTGGCTGTAATAGGGTCTAATGAAAATTCTGTTTTTCCAATTATTTCTTTAATATCAACGATTGGGCACACCTTCCTTATATTATTCCCGAAGGACTTTGTTTGCCCATTGTTTTTTACACACTAAGATTATTTTTATGTTTTTGAGCATCTGTAGTACAAAGCGCATCCAAGACACAAAGCATGGTATGCCACTGATTGCATGCCATTTGAATGTGTTCAAGATTAAGTAAATAATTTACAAGCAGTCATGTTTAAGAAGACTAGAAAATAGAATCAAATTTCCGTAGCCCCACAAATGGCCAGTCTGACCAACCAGCCAAATCGGCTATAGATTCTTCTCTCTTTGTTCATCTACCTCTAAATGTCCAAATATCTTTAAATTTGACATGTGTGTGAGTGAATGTGTGTTTTTTCAACTGCTCCTAGTCACATTTTAGGGGCTACAACCTTGAAAATTTTCCCAAGTACATCACTTGGCACCATTTAAAAACTCCTTTTCATTTTTTTCAAAAAGTATTTTGGGGGTTTCTATAGTCATTTTGGACCAACAATGGCCAAATTTTGAGCTGGTAATTTTTATAGATAATTTCAGGGAAAGGATCTCTTTTTAAAAAATGATTTTCAATAAAAGATCTATATAATGTTTTTGATGATCAGTTCTAGCATCTGCGCAGGCTGACATTTGTTTATGTGAGGTACAGATATCCAAGTTATTTTGAATCAGTGTATCAGTGAACCAGAAGTCTTAATGCAGAGAAGTAGTTGAGTTGATGGGCACGAAAAAAATAATGATAATTTGCACTTCTGATATTGACTGCAGGAGAGTAAATTATGGAGAGAAGTTAATGGTGATAGAAGATGTAACATAACTGAGAAAGATCTCTGCACTGATTAATGCTTTCTCAATTAGAAGATCTTTATTATCAAATATAGTCAAATTTGGAAGACAATAACAGAGAGCAAGATTGAATAATCAACGGGATGAATAACAAACAAAAAGGAGTGAATCTCTTTATCTCTTTCTCTCGATGCACCACATGATGGGGTTGAGGAGTAAAAGAGTACAGTTCTATTGATTCACCAACCCCAAAAGAAACCTTTTGGCAAATTCTTTCAAACTCTGCAAACCTTCCATTGTATCATAATGTATTCTGTGTGAGATGGACTTTTCTTTATACCAAGTTCTCTCTGTTCAATTAACCTTTTGCCGAAGTCTGTCTGAATGGCTATAAACAACAACAGCAATACTGATGATGAAATAATAATAATGATAATAATAATGAAGATACTTATAATAGTAGAAGTAATAATGATGATGATGATAATAATAATAATAATAATTACAACAATAATCATGATAATAATGAAGATGATAATTATAGCAATAATAATGATGATGATGATGATGATGATGATGATCTGGAAAAAGTGGACATTTTCATTGGGAATTATTTCTGTTGTTAATTTGAATATTCAGCTAATATACATTTTCTGAGTGCTCAATACATGAATGTAGAGCAATTATACAGCATATATAAAATGTTATTGACTCATTACAAAGCATATGCAGTGTCTCCCTTGATTAGATTATTCAGATGAATTTGAATAATCTCATCAAGAATGACACAACATACACTTGAGTCAATAACATCTTTGAATATATGGAGAGAGAGACAGAGTGAGAGAGGGAGAGACAGAGAAGAAGACAGAGAGACACAGAGAGAGTAAAATATTGATTTGGACATTCTCAGAATTTTCAAATTGCTTTATATTTGAAGCTATGTAAGTGTATTCATGGAAACCATATTGACAAAAGAGAATCAAAGAGGTAAGGAAATTTTAAAAACTGGCATAACCTATTATCATTTGAATTTGTGTTAAAGTAATGAAAAGTTTGAAGACATGATCTCATAAGATATAAATAATGAATTCAATCCAAATCTGATACTCCAGAAATGTAGCTTAGAATATAAAAAAATAAAATCACAAATTAATTTCATTGTGGGTATGCATGTGCTCTACAAGTCTCAGCCAAATATTTGAAAATAGTGAGAGAAAAAAGTAGTTTTAAAGGAAAGAGCAGAAAGGTTATATACTAAGTATCTGATTTGAAAGAAAGATGCAGATTTTTGAAGAAGAATAAGCACCATGAAGATGAAGTGCTACCGAAAGATTCTCGGCCTCTCAAATAAAGGCCTTATCACAAGTGAAGAGGTGAGAAGAAATATCACAGAAACCATTGGACCACACAAAGACTTGCTGACATTGGTCAGGAGGAGGAAATTGAAATATTATGGTCACATCTCCAGAAGTTCTTGCCTTGCAAAGACCATTCTACAAGGCACAGTGAGGGGTGGGTGAAAATGAGGAAGACCTAAGAAGTAATAGGAATGTAACATCAGAGAGTGGACAGCCCTTGACTTGCAATCTCACAAAGGGCAATTAACAACTGACAGAGATGGAAAGGACTGGTTGTTAGATCAACAGCAGTGACCTGACGACCTCCCAAGGTTAGAGGGTAGGTTGAGGTTCATTTCTCAACTATTGATTGTCTTTTCAAACAACTGTTTCTTTCCAATTAGTAGAATATAATCTGCAGATTTGCCACGGATGTAAATGTACTTGGTCATTTCTCATTATATTTCATAGGAGAATTTTGTTTACGTAATAAGCACTGGACTAAAGTATTCTTTCCTTTGTTTAAAATTGTCATTTTTTATCTCCTTGATAATTTTACTTGGATGAGTATAATGCGAATTACTATTGTGCTTGAAGTAAATGGAGATCTGATAATGTATAGAGACTGAATTGTCAAACATGCCCAAGAATTGTACAAGAACGTTTATTCTTCCAAGCAAGGGCCAGAGAATAAATAACAAGATATTTAAGATATGAGTTTGAAAACGCCCAAGAAATTTCTCTATGATAAGTAGAGCAAACCATCTGTCAAAAAACAAAAAAAAAAATGAACACACCTGGACTAGACAATATCACCACTGACCTACTCAAAAAAGATGATACAGTCATCTCTTGGGAACTAAACTAACTATTCAATGAATGCCTCAAACAGAGCAAAGTCCCAGAAGATTAGAACACTACAATCAATGTTGTTGTATAAAAAGATTGAATCACCAATACTCAAGATAATAACCAACAACAAGAAAAGGTCAACTTGACCATCATCTGTCTCCATTCTGTGAATAAACTCAAAGAGAAAACAGCAGAAAACAAAATCCCATTATTGAGTTCAGGCTACATAAAGACTCATAGTTCTCCAAACTACAAAAAAGTGACAATGGCACACCTAAACTCTTGACAGCTTGCCATGAAATGGTCTTCCAGATACCTAAGTAACCAGAGATTTGCTGACAGCATCGTTTTTCTGCTGAGAAAATTTGTGATCTTAAAATAATGCTGGACAAACTTTTCACATGAACTTTGGTAAAATGATTTGCGACAAATACATTGAGGACAGAGACATCACAATCGGGAGCAAAAAAAAAACAGAGCTGAAGAAAGAAGACCATTACATCTACCACGGACAGTCGACCTTTATTGGATTCTCAAAAGAGGAAGAAATCAAACAAAGAATCACCCCAGGTTGGCAAGCTTTTGGCAAAGCAAGCTCATCCTTCCAAACAAAAAGATCTCATTACTTTAAAATAAAAAAGGTAAGAACCACAGTTTGGCATGCTCTAAAATATTTGCTTTCCTGATAGCCTTCACTATCCTCTTCATGTTTTTAATCATTGCTACCCACAACAGACCAGTTTGAACACTGTTGCAGGATTTAGGTTATTCATGTGTTCTGACTAATATCTATCCATGCATCTATCCAAACTTTTCCCAGCCCTTACTTGGGTGAAGAATATTACAAAAAATAATCAAGCAGCTAAAATGAAGATAGGCAGCACAATAAGCATGGAAGGAGTTTGTTCATGATAATGATGATGATGATAGACAGGACCTTTACTTTTCAGCTATAACAGTTAGGAAATACAACAGTTACTTCCCTTATGAAGGTTGTAAAATCCTTTTTAGGGTGCCTTCCACATTTTTGGGTGGGTTGGGGGCGCACACAGTCAATTTTTTCCTTTTGGAACAGATTTGAAACATTTTTTTCTGCTTGTAATTTTTTGTGTTTTCATTAAGGTTGTGGAGTTGGGGACCATGCTGGGGAGCAATTACACTTGCTGTTCCTTCCAGGAATGCAGGCTCAAATTATCACTCATCACTCTATGATAGATACTCTTAAAACATAATGATTCATCTGTAACATGGTGATTTAAAATCTAAATGGGTTGAATGTCTGAAGAATTGTATGTCACTTAGTTCACTGATTATTCATGGTACAAAACAGAGAAAATTCTTCATTGTTTTCGAATCTGCTTGGTAAACTTTCATCATTTGAGAATAAAATGGAGATTAATTGAAATTTTTCTAATCAAATCGTTAATATTGTCTTTAGAGATTTTTATCAAAAGCAGACATTCAAGTGAAGCTTTTAAAATGAAGCCTTCAAAGTTATCTGAAACTCCCAAAAGGTATTTTTTTTCCTTGATGTTTGCTATTAATTTCCAATCTGAATGAATATCAAAGAACTTTCATTCTTTAATCTTCATTTGGTCATTGATAAGGTCATTACATTATCATTTACATTGTGAGATTACTTGCAAAAATTTAGTTTTGGGAGAGTTTATTGTACTTCTTAGATTAACTTACAAGAAGGAATATAAGAGAAATCATTATTTTGGATTTGAACTGATAAGTCAGAAAGATTCACTCTGCAAAAATATACAAAACAAAGATATTATCAATTTTCCTTATATGATGTTTTTTGGGATGTTGTGAATTGCAAGTCTGTGTATTGACTTTTCATTATCGCAGATATATAAGGCATTCTATTATGTATTTTTATGCATATTTTCAATGTATTTTATTTTTGGCAATGTGATTCTTATAGTGCACCATTGCTTACATCCAGAGTGCTATTGTTTTTTTTCTAAATTGCCAAACAGAAACCAGTTAGAATATTTTGAATAAGAAATTTATTGAACGTTTCCTATCATACTATGACATTTCAACCATGGCTAAAAGCCAAAAATATCATTGTAGTTTTAGTATCTACACAGAAGAAAAGATATTTCTATTTTTGAAAGAAACACCACACATACAGACGCATACACACATGTATGTACACACATGCATGCAAACACGTACACACATTAACAAAAGGGAATCGTATTTCTGGAGCTCCACAAATTGCCTGCATGACCAACTAGCAAAGTGGGCAATACATAGTTCTCTCTTTGCTTGTGTGTGTGTATGTGTGTCTCTGAGCACTCCTGGTCACATTTTAAGGGCAACAATCTTGGAGGTTTGCATGAGTAGGAACCTTCTATAAATGATTCTCTTGTTTTTTAAAAAAAATGCTCTTCTGAGGTCTCTATGGTTATTTTAGACTAACAATGCCCAAATCTTGTGCTGGTATCCTTTAGATAATTTTAGATAAAAGATCTATTTTTTTAGGGTGAATTAAGGTGAAGTTTTACTTCTAGAATGTGGGCTACAGTGATTGTTTCATGTGAAGTATGTATATTTTTTTATGAATTTGAGATGGATTTAATGCAATATTTTGCAAGTACAAGACTGTATTGTAAGAAGAAATTAGCGAATATGTAGGTCTCAAAATATTAACAATTCAACACAGAATTAACAACTCTCAGGAAAATTTATTCATAGAAAACTGCGCTGAATTTTGAATACATTTTTTGAAATGATTTATCTATTAGTTCTTCTATATATGTAGGTACTTGCTATCTATCAGCATCTTGTTAATCACCGCTACCAACAATAGACTGGTTTGAATATTGTTGCTGGATTTAGATTATTTATTTGGTCTGACATTTATATCTATCTATGGATCTGAACTTCATCCAGCCTCAACCCCTTATAGTAGAAACTTGCAATTTTGCAGATACACTCCCCATAATAAGTAAATAAATTTTTTTCATCCCCCCCAATTAAGTTTTTGGGTGGGGGGTCAATTTGCAATATATGTTTAAGCTAAATTGATCCCTTAGTTTGTGTCTACCATTGCAAAAAGAAGCATATATTGGTGGCAGTGATTCATAATCTCCCTAAAAATGCTGGTAATGTTTCTATTCTGAAAGTTTGCTATTCTATGAGTGGTTGGAAAGAATAAAAATTCAAAAAAATGTCTCAGAATTGGAACTGACATGTACAAGAGATTATTTCTTGATAAGAACATTGTCCATTCATAGACCAAAATGAAAATAGGAGGGAAGGCACATCAAAAATATTCACAAAAACCTGTGTTCCTGATGATAAAGCCATTGTCTAGTGTCAGGCTGATAGCAGTGGATCTGAGACGACAGGTCAAGCATAACTGATTGCTGCTCCGAGTGACCATAAGTAATTAAAGGGGAACACACACCAATTATTCTTCATGTATTCATAAATGCTGACCTCCCATTCGACGTGTACATCATAGATTGACTTTCAGGCAAGTAAAAGCCTTTTGCAACTGCCTCTGTACCTCTCACTATTGGAGGCTTTGATGGGAAATATGCATCATCGATTTTAGGAGGTTTGAAAAATAGAGGAATAATGAATTTCATTGTATACATGTCTTTTGATTGGAGGTAATGCTTCTTTCTCATCATCCAGTGATATCTTCAAGTCTTTGAGTAGAGCTTAGGATTCCAGACCGTTCTCCTCAAAGAAATTGGGAAATTTTATGGAGCATAAATATCAATGGTGTAAGGTTTTTTTCTATCTTGAGTATGTTGTGTGGTATGGATGCACATGGCATACCAAAATATTTTATCGTCCAAACGGCAATAGACAGTAAAAGTAGTATGTAGGGAAGGTGGTTCCAATCGTGAATTGTAAAATTTTGCACCCCTGCTCATTCAATGTTACAAATGGCAAACAAATAGAAAGAAATAAGAGAATTAATGAGAGAAAAACAAAATTTAGATTGGACACTGTTACTTGCTGAGAATAGTGTCTAATTCAAATTCTGTTTTTCATTAATTCTCTAATTTCTACAATCGGGACCACCTTCCCTCCATTGTGCCAAAACGGCTCCAAATGTCCATTAATTATTACAGACACTAAAATATTTTTATATTTTTGGGTACTCGGTGCACTAAGCACACTCAAGATAGAAAACACCATATGTGACTGATCGATATACTTGTAAGATCCACTATATAAAAATCTGACCAATAATTTGAATTACTCCTTGAATCTTAATCAAGCTTTTCAAACCTTCTGAGTGGTACTGAATAGACTTTAAATAACATAGACACCAATAATTTTTCAGATGGATTCAAATCTGACATGATACATATCATTAAATATCAATAAATTTGAGAAAGACTTGAACATGGAGTTCCTACTCATAGAATCACACCGATGGATAATTTGGGAGGGAAAATCTGAATGAAGACTGATCAGTGAATGGTGTTATTTGTTCATGGATGAATCAAGATTTTAGCACCATGGTGTTTTTAGCACTAAGGTGCCCAAACTTCAGTGGTATCAGAATGTTAATATGGTCAATACAAAAACATCAGTATCTGATAAACTCTCCAGCCTTGTAGCTTAAGTACTTTTTTAATGGAAAATTCAAAACGATGCTTTGCTTTGTATTTGCACAGGGAATAGTCCAGTAATAATGCAATTTGACCTCACAGCAATTGCAACCAAAGCAACTTTACATTAATCGTATCCCTAAAGATATCTTAAAGTCTTAACAGAATTCACAATGGCCACTACTTAAAGAGGAGTGTGTGTACAAAATTTCAAGTTTTCTATTATGGAATGCTTCGGCCTGGCCAAAGTCTGAATAGATAGATAAATATGTATACATGAAAATTATCTTAGCTTTGTGATATTTTCTGGAACAGGTTTTATGGTAAATCCTCTTCCAAATGTTTATTGTGGATTTGTAGTTGTAAAGAATCTTCTGTTCACCTCAATATTTATCAAGTCTATTCTTGTAAGAATTCACATTACTTTATTAGGTAGACTGTTCCATCCCTGTGCTACGAGGGCATTGAAACTATATCTTTGTATATCCAGCCTGGATCTTTGTTGCTGTATTTTCTGGTTCTTCCCCCCCCTGTTTCTTGTTCTTTGTATATTTTCTTCCCACTTTTTGATCAAGCTACCAACCCTGTTGTCATACTTTCTATTCATAATCTCATATACTTCTATCATATCTCCTCTTATTCTTCTGTAGCTGAGAGTTGGTAGAATCAGTTTACGGAGACACTTTTCATCAGTTGGATTTGCAATTTCAGGTTCTTGTCTCGTTGCTCTCCTCTGAACTCTTTCTATTAATGTGTTCTTTTTGTATGAGGCCCATGGGAGAAATATAGATGAGAAAAAGAAAGAAAAGAAAAGAGAACACAGGTCTACTTAGTCACCCAATAGTAACTGCCACATAACCAATGTCTTTTGGTAACAAGTAGTGTTGGGAATGATCAATTAAAGAGTTAGAAAAAGGGGTGATCAATGGATAAGTTACTTCTCTTGCCTTTTGTAGAATCACTCAAAAATCTAAATTCTCAAATAACAAGCATGAACACTGCTGGACACAAGCTGAGGGACCTATTTAGCATAAACTAACATTGTAAATTGAGCTAACAAAAAAAACTTTTGGGGATGGGGAAAATTTTTCCCAAAACATGATACATACATACCCAGCCAAACTGATGAAACTCATGCTGACAGTTTGGGTTGACGGTTTCTAAAACAGTTGATAAAGAAATAGAGTTTAAAGGGAAACTATGAATGATTGCTATACATATATGCTGTGTTGAGAGTGATCAATTAAAAAGAAAGAAAAAAGGGTGAACGATGAATAATTTACTTCTCTCACCTTTTGTTGGGCTGTGATCACTAAAAAAGGGCTGAATTTCCAAAAGACTGGTGATCAGTTTAGCATGTGCTTACATTGCATTTTAAAACCTTTACCAAAAAACTATTTTGGAGGGGAATTTAAAAAACGTTTTCCCTACTTATTAAGAGGAGTGTATGTGCAAAAGTTCAACTTTCCAATATGAACGGTAAGGGCTGGCAGAAGTTCGGATAGATAATATCTCACACTGCCAGCATCTGATGTTGGGGATGATCAATTAAAAAATTGAAAAGAGCCTGATGATGACTAAGTTACTTCTCTTGCTTTTTCTGAGCAGGCATCACAAATAAATTATTTCAAAAAAATAACCATGAATGCTTCAGGACACAAACTAAGGGATCCATTTAGCAAAATCTTACATTGCAAATTAAACCCCTACCCCTTCAAACAATTTATTTGCAGGGGGGGGGCTATTTAAAAAAAACAAAAAAACTTTCTTTCTAGACATATCAAGGAGAAAATGTTGAAATTTTCTGTTTGCGGGCTCCATTGGTGCAACCTGTACACATGAAATGTACATGCATAGTCAGTCAGCCAGACCAACGTGAAAACTGAAGAAGCCTATTTTGACAGTATTGGTGACAGTTTCGGAGACTGTTTTGGCTTAAGCTTTCTAATATGAAAATGATGAATAAATGAGTTTCTGGCCAATCAACAGTGATGCTGGTCATTATTTACCAGGTCTACGCAATTATGAGACTAACGCCTCGCTAGTCTTCGACATCCTGTTAAGAATCTGAAACTTGGTCACAATGATAGATTTCTCAGTGAAGATACAACACAGTGAAATTCCATTGAGAGAGAAGCTTGTTAACCATTACACCATGAAAAGCAGTTCCATCAGCAATTGGATAATTATTTGATACAACTATTGCAACGAAAACAACTGGAGTGCCTCAAACGAAAGCCTTCATCAAATGATTACCCTGGGGTAAAGTATGATTTAGGTGCTTAAACATTATTATAACTAACCCGAGGTGCTCTAGTGTTTGTTTCAATAATCACTAGGCTTCACAATGTGGGAATGCTAGATCCATACAAATCCTGACCATAATCGCTTCTTTTTCAAATGGCAAAAATACTACAAGCAAGAACAACACTCTTGAAAGCAGAATTGATGGTGTTTATAGTCAGGAAAAAAGCCTGGATTTTTCATACTGATTTCAAGGTAGACAAGACTATCCTATGTATAGGATTGGCACAATACACTCTCCCTAATTTTATTTGTTCGTATTTTACTACACTAAGCTTATTTTTTTTATTTTTCCAAATTTAGTCTCATTATTGGATGAAGTATTGTAACATTAATATTAATTTTGACTTGTTTCTTACTTCATTCTAACTTCCGGTGGCTTTTTATCACATCTTTGAATCAAATTTAAACATCAGCAAGTGTTAAATATTGGAAGTTAGGTTCAAGTTGTAAAATCAGCTTCTGTTCAACTATAAAGTTCCCGCGGCTGATATGGTTAAAGCTTCCAGGCATATACTGAACTCGTTCTGGCTAAGGGGTGTGAGTTTGATTCTCAGGGTGGACTTGTTCTTCATTTCGGATCATACTGTTCAATTGCTACTGCAGAACTGTGGTTCAAGTTGTGATGAAAGGCAACTGAAAGTTGGGATCAAGGTAAAAAACAGTCAAAATTAGTAATAAAAGTTCACTAAACTCAGCAAATATAAATTGAATCATTTTGACACGTATTATCAGTTCACAAACATGACAGAAATATGAAAGACGCAAATTTTATATCTCGGAATTTTTGAGATGAGGTATTATTATTGTTTCCATTAATATTCGGACCATCCTCATCTTTGTTGTTTTTCATACAACGTTTCGGCCGTTGCACTCTACGGCTTTCGTCAGGTATCATCTGAGACAGTATAACAATACTACTAATGCTAAAAGAGGGGAGTACGGTCAATATACCCCCGTCGGATAAATAAAGGGTTCGGTTCGTTACTTCCCAAAAATCTCCCAGATGATACCTGACGAAGGCCGTAGAGTGCAACGGCCGAAACGTTGTATGAAAAACAACAAAGATGAGGATGGTCCGAATATTAATAGAAATAACGCATATTCTGTTGCTACTAATAAAAATCCACCTTTATCTTAGTCAAAAAAAAGAAAATTAAAAGAGATAAAGTAGGCTGAATGAAAATCAGGATTGAATTAATGATAAGGTTGATCTCAGCTCTGAGCTCTTAAATATATGGTTGCCAAGCAGCTATAAACAATTCCCCTCTTTCGTGCAAAAATACTGATGTCCTTATCAGAAACAATACCAACCGAGTTGTTTTTTGCGACTTTTTGAAATCATCATAATCATATCAAAAGATTTAACATATAATCTGTGATATCCTGTGACATTCTTGTTAAGAATCAAAGGTTTAGGATTATTTTGCAAAGTCACTTCTAGATAACAGGAAAAATCAGTTTTGGAATAATCTCTCTTCACTGTTTTTACCCACAATATTGTTGGTAAAGTGGAAGAATTGACTGATTGTGAGTTGCCATGAAATAACTGACTCATTTGCAGCAACACTGGAATGATAAAGATGGAAGTGACTGAGTGAAGAAAGTAAAAACAAGACTGGTTGCTTCAGGGTCAAACTCCACTGATTGAAGCTAAAATGAATCATAAGTTGTAAAAACATTTTTTTAAATCTATCCCCCTTCAACTGAAA
Source organism: Thysanoteuthis rhombus (assembly GCA_963457665.1). Classification (NCBI taxonomy): domain Eukaryota; kingdom Metazoa; phylum Mollusca; class Cephalopoda; order Oegopsida; family Thysanoteuthidae; genus Thysanoteuthis; species Thysanoteuthis major. Next base: position 58,866,529 of record OY735212.1, on the reverse strand, counting down.
AAGATCTTTGAATTTAGCCATTGAAAAGAACTTGATAAAAAGAGTATCTAGATATTTTGTAGATGAATAACATGAAATTCTTGGTATAAACTGAGGAAGATGTCGTCTGCGGAGGAAACGGAGTTGTGTGACCCCAGTTTTTCTTTATAAATCTTCTATTGGTGGGGTTGAAATAAAGTTGCATGCAAAATTTCAGTCTTCTCAGTAACCTTGGAGGGTTCTAATTTCAGTGAGAATAATTTTTGTTGTTTTTATTGTCACTGTTATTACTGGGGGAATATAGAGTCAATTCCAGAACAGGAATTTTACAAAAGAAAAAAAAGTTGGAGGAGGAAAAGGAAAGAAAAGAGAGAAAACATGACAAATGTTGAGAGAAAAGCAAACACTGAAAAATTTGGAAAAGAAAGGAAAAAATCTTTCCGAAGAGAAGTGAAGTAATAAAATATAAAAACACAAAAATTAGGTTAGCTTGAATCAATGAAAGAATTAAAAAATTACCTCCCTTGCACCACACTCGCCCAAGAAGACATTGACTTTCACAAGATCAACCCCCCCCCCATTACCATTTTTCACAGAACTTTAGCGCGAGTGATCTACCCCTGGTTTCAAATATTAACAAAATACAAATGGTGGCTAGTATAAGTGACAATTTTTTTTGCCCCCAAAAGGCCCCTCAAGGCATCAACTCCGGACAACCATGGGTTTTTGACACCAATTAGAACCCATAACTGTGGAGACAAGAAATCAACCACAACTGGATATCACACGAGGGAATGCGAACATTTCTATGTGATCAAAGAGACGGGCATTATCCATCTTAATGATTAGATCTATTCATCACCTGAGAAGGCTACAGGGTACAACAGCCGAAATGTTAAAAAAAATGAACCAATGGTGACAAGCATCCGCAAAAAACATTACATAATGATATTTCCCACATTTTAAAAATTCAGCCAGAAAATATAACAAACTCACCATCAAAGTAAGTAATTGAACAACTGTAGCGTCAAAATTGGAAGTCATGAAAAAAAATTTCCAACAGAGAATCAATATGACCAGAATAAATTCTATTTATTGCATCCCTGGTGTTCTATGTGGATAAACATCGAAATAAAACATTGAAAATCGAGAAAAAACATGTAAAAACATTCAACTTCTCTAGAATCTAGGTGTTATTAATAACCCAGTCAAAACAGAAAAAAACGTAAGAAAAGAGCCTCAGGGATAAAACCGTTTGCCACCTTCGTTGGCCATTGTTGTTCAACGCTGAGAGGAAAGCAAACACGGAAGAGTTGGGGAAAGAAAGGAGAAAATTATTTGGAAGAAAAGTAAAACATAAATCACAAAAAACAAAAATTATAAGGAATGAAAGAATGAATATGACTGAATGGGAAAAAAAAGAGGAAAGCCCTCGGATGGAAAATATCCGTACCTCGCATGAATGAATCACTGTAGCCCACATGTGTACTAGAACTAATTATCTTAAAAAACTGTCGAAAATTATCTAAAAAAAATAGATCTTTTATCTAAAATTATCTAAAGAAGAAATACCACTACAAGATCTGGTTATCATTGGTCCAAAATGACCATAGAGACCTCAAAATGCACTTTTTCAAAAAAACAAAAATACTTAGTGGTGTACGTAGTGGTGTACACATGCAAATTTCCAAGATTGTAGCCCCTAAAATGTAACCAGAAGCACCTGGAGACACACGTACACACATAGATAGATTGACAGACACAGACACGAACAGAAAGAGAGAAGAATCTGTTGCTGCACTTGGCTGGTAAGGAAGGCCATTTTTTGGGCTATATAGTTTATAAATGGACGAATATGATTGAATAGGAAGAAGAGAGAAGCACTCTGAGATGATGGGAATTTAGGAGAATGAACAAAGATGGACGGAAAAAAGTAGAAATTTAGAGAGAGAAGAATGATATTGAAAGGGGAAACAAAAATGCAGTAAAGAAACAAAGATGAAAACATATCTAATGGAAAATAAAAATAAAATCAAAGTAAGGTGGGGGGGCAAAAAGCCATACACAGTTTTTCTCCTCCCTAGTTATCCGTATCTGTCTTCTCAGCAGTCATCAGAATATCATAAGGTCATTCCATACCAGCCGGTTACATCATATCATCAAACATAATCATTCTGGTTGCTTGTAGACAGGAAAAAAAAATGTTTGCATTGGATAGAATGCAAAACGTAGGAAGTAAAAGAAATAGTCTGCAGGAAGCAAATATAATAAATACATCATAATGTTACAATAACTTCTGCAGGGACATCTACCCATATACAAAATAGATCTGCCATTACTGATCACCAATCTGATTTATCAACATATCGATAACAACATTGATAGAAAGGATATACATCAGACAGTATCTAAATTTACCACACAGTTCAAAATATTGTCTGATAGCAATCTGTAAATCATTTCTTCTATGAAAATGACGGCTGGTTCAAGGATTGAATAAGATGCTGCTGCTGGAGTACAACATTTTTGTGACCAGAATGAATGGCCCTAAGCTGAACTGCTGACTTTACAAGTTTTCAAAAAATGGCCAAAAAAGAACACCATTAGTGGGAAACTTGTTGATCGAAATCACTCCGGGTTTCCGTGCAACCTTTCCAGGGGTTCTGCAAAACAAAGTGCCTTCGTATTTTATTCTTCAATGTGTGATGATAAATTGTTTATGATGTTCATAACACATAATGACTCTCAACTAAATCCCATATACTTATTTCTAACAGTCATGTTGATATTGAAAACATTTTTATTATTCATATGACACGGATGCTGTTCACTCAGTAGTTGTTCATGTATCTATTTTTCCTCTATAAGCTTCGTTCTTACTATCCCATTCGATGGAGTATTTTCTTTTTGAGTTTATACACATTCAGATAATTCCATTGACAAAGCCAAAATCCATTAGTTACTTAGATAGGTAGATATATATAAACATATAGAGATTTCTCTTTTGAAGGAGTTCTCTAGAAAATTTAATTATTGAAAAGGGTTCCATGAGTAGTTCAAGTTCGAAGACCACTGCACTATGCTAATACAGGGCCTGCAAAAAGATAAGGCCGATGCATCACACTGGGGCCTGGAGGGCTGAGAGAATTAAGGGGGGGCTTGAACTTCTATATTGATGTGATATACCCTGAAAAAAAAATTAGTTGACGTTCACAGGTGTTCAAACATAAAATGGCATGTTGAAGGGTTATAGCAGATGGAAACATGATGGCTCAAGGATGAAATGTTTTTGTGTGTGTTTGAAGGGGAGGAGCAAAACCAGCTTTCCAATGTCTTTTGAAATTCCTCTCGGAGGCTGTGTACTAATGTATCTGAATATAGAGACCTGAATATTTTGCATTCCTGGATTGCGGTACGAATAATTCAAATCATGCTATTACAAAAAATACTTTCTGTGGTAAGCAATTTATGCTTATATAAATATATTTAAATATATAATTCTGTTAGCTTTAGTTTAAATTCAGTGAGATGAGATTATATACGCTGTGTATTGACAAAAGAATTAAAAACAATGCAGATATCCATGACTTGCATGGATTCATCACTGTAGCCCATGCATGTACCAGAACTAATTATCTAAAAAACTATCTAAAAAGATATAGACCTTATATATAAAATGATCTGAAAAAATAGATCTTTTATCTAGAATTATCTGAAAAATACCAGCATAAGGTTGGGTCATTGTTGATGTAAAATGACCCGAGAGATTCAAAACAGTACGTTTTAAGATGGTGCCTAGTGGTGTACTCATGAAAATGTTCAAGGTCCCAGCCACAAAAATGTGGGCAGGAATGCTTGGAGACGCACACACTCAGATAGACACAGATAGACAGACAAGTAAAGTGAGAAGAATCTGTAGTTCTCTTGGTGGGCCATTTTTGGGGTCATGGTGATGTGATTATTCTAACTGTAATGCGGAGTGACCTTTCTGTTTGAATGCAAACAATGTTACCTGATGAAAGGGTTTTCGGTGGATGCTGTACCATGCCATAAGTTTTATAAAAAGGGGTCAACCCTTGCACACTGGCCTGAGAAGAGAAAATCAAAGAGAAACACAGGAGAAAACTTTGGTACAAATGGCCTGTCTTTGATAAAATAAATGCTGCCGTCAGAAAGTACAGGCTCCGTGACACCCAAAATAGAGAAGTATGGCGGATCTGGGAAAGGTCTATGTCCAACGACAAATGTTGAATGACTAATGATGATGATGATGATGATGATGATGGTGATGATGATGATGATGATATCCCACTATAAATTATGTTAATGAAAAATTATGCAGATGTAAGAAATTGAATGTAAAGTAATTACTTAGATATTACATGAGCTATTACAGTTTATTAAATCATTTTTTATTGATATCTATATCACCTAAATACCAAAGTTTGTGAAAAGGATAGTTAGTTTTGAATAGGTATACTTCTTTGATCAATACATTCAGAATTAAAAAAGAATCAAAAATTCTCTTCCAAGGCAATGGATTTAAGGGTGATTCGGTTGTATTATGCTCTGAAAAATTGAATATGAAAGGATGGCCTGCCAGAATATAAAGGTAATTTAACTATTTGTGGAAAAGCTGCTCACTAGAAGGTTATCTGTCACCCTTTATGGCTGGATTGCTAACTTTTACTGCACGAAAAGACATGAACATCAGCCAAAACATTTTAGTGTGTTCTGGTTTACTGATCAATGTCTGTGAGAGAGAATTGTTGGCATCCATGATTAAGATTTATGATTCTTTGTTCCTTTGGACACAAGACATGAATTTACACCACCACCACCACCACCACCATCATCATCATCATCATCATCATCATCACCACCTCCACCAACACCACCACCACCATCATCCTCATCATCACCACCATCACCACCACCATCATCATCATCATCACCACCTCCACCACCACCAACAACAACAACACCACCACCACCACCACCACCACCATCATCATCCTCATCATCACCACCATCACCACCACCACCATCATCATCCTCATCATCACCACCATCACCACCACCACCACCCCACCATCATCATCATCATCATCACCACCAACAACAACAACAACAACACCACCACCACCACCACCATCATCACGACCACCACCACCATCATCATCCTCATCATCACCACCATCACCACCACCATCATCATCATCATCACCACCACCACCATCATCATCCTCATCATCATCAACACCATCACCACCATCATCATCACCACCACCACCACCACCACCACCACCACCACCACCATCATCATCATCATCATCAATACTATCATTATCATTAGTTATTCTAATACTGAAAATGGAAATGAATGTCAGTAAGACATAAAAGAATTATACGAATGCATCATGTACAGTTGAGAATTAAGGAAACAAAACTGATTGATTATTTCAATGATAGATAATGAGACTACATTGTGCCCATTTTCACATTCAAAATCTTTGGAAGTATCAATCCACCATTGGCCCTCAAATAGCCTGACCAACCAACCAGGACTACAGATTCTCTTCTCTTTGATCATCTTTGTCTATGTGTCTCTGGGCACTCCTGGTCACATTTTCGGGGTTACAACCTTGAATATTTGCATGAGTAAACTACTGAGAACCATCTAAAAATGTTTCTTTTTTTGATTTTTTCAGGCTGCTGTGATACATTTATGTATGGTAGAGATATTTTGAATTCATTTTCACTTTTCCACAGAGTAATGCATTTTATTCCTGGGGCATATGAGCAAATTATATTTGTAACCATACAAAAAAAATTGAGAAGTTGCAGAGGAACTGAGCATTAACCATTCAACGGTTGGTTGACATTAGCACTTAATTGGAAAAGCAAAAAAGCTTAAGATGTCACACGAAGGACCCTGATTAAAAAGCAAAAAAGCTCTCTTGTCAAACGAATGATCCTGCAAAAATTAAACAGATAAGCTACAAAACTCTACCTCACCAAGCTCACTCACCAGTCCTCTATCCAACCAATTTTTTCATGCATTTTAACTTCTTCCCTCAAGGGAGGGTCTTCAACAACTAGGCAGAAGATCAGAAGAATTCATTGGTTCCAGGATTTCATCAATAACTACATGTTAGGGTAATGCTATATTATATATATGTATATATGTATGTATGTATGTATGTATGTATGTATATATATATATATATATATATATATATATATATATATATGTATATATATACATATATACATACATACATGCAGGCACACACATCCACAAATATACATGCATATATACACACGCACTTCTGTGAGCAATACACACATATATAATGATGAGTGGTATCACATTATCTGTTTGATCATCCTTCATGCTACAGAAATGACCTAAACATGGGTGCAGCCAAACCAAATTTGGTATATGTACTCAATGAACCTTGGAAAAAGTTTTAAAGAAATAGATTTAAAGGTTTTAGAAGGGGGGTGGGGGATATTGACAATGTAAATATAAACTAGACCCTTACTTTCCATTCAATATATATACATATATCTTCTCATTTCATATGATTGAAGATAATTCTTCAATGGGTCTCAATCAAAAGGGAATTGTTCACCCTTTTGGAGTTAAAAGTGAAGGGGAACTTTTTCTCTCTTTTAAAGGTTCAAAGGTTGAGGAATACTTTTCTCTCTTCACAAGGTCACAAATCAAGGGAAAGTTTCCCCCCTCAAGGGGTCAGAAGTGAAGAGAAACTTTTTCCTCCCACTTTAGAACTTTTTTTACCTTTTAAGGGGAAAAGTGGAGGGAAACCATTTGCTTATAAATCTGGAAGCTTTAGTTCTCTCTTTCTACTCCTCAAATATTAGATGTATAATAATTGCAGTTTTTGTTATTCTTAACTTTGTTTTGTTTTTGAAATCCCCAAGACAGTTACTTGGTAAACGACTGATGATTCCAACAAGAGACAACTTATACATTGTACAGTGATAACAAAGTATAGGGGAAACAGGGAAAAAACACTGAGGAAAATTACATGAATTGCATTGATAGATATTGGGAAATGGGTGACAGAAGTGACTCAAAAAATCTATTGAAAAAGTATTTTAATGTTCAATGTTTAGAGCTTTAAAAGCTTTCTAGACTATATATATATATATATATATATATATATATATATATATATATATATATATATATATATATATATATATATATATATATATATGCACATGCACATATATGCACATATGTGTATTCATGTTTAATGGTTAGCCATTTTTTAATGGTTTTGAATCTTATGCAATCTAATCCATAAAATGGTTTTTGTTTGTTTGTTTGTCTGAACGTGATGTGTAATGTCACTGATCTTGCGAACATGTAAAATAGACATAAAAATGCAAATGTAAATGCTATTTTATTCATGTGCTGACAAGTTACAATGTCCTTTTATCTAAGAAAAAAAGAATTATGTCTACTTTAACTACTTGAAATAAAATGATGGCTGGTATTGAAAAATGGAAGTTCCGCATACTGCTGATTTTTGTCCATCAGTACTTTGAATGGAGATCTTGTTAGGTCCATACTCCACCTTCTTGACAGGAGAGTTCTGAAAAGAAATTTATGAAATGGGAGGATTTTTTTATCATTTTTGTATAACTGATAGCCAGAGAAGAAGAGATAGAGGAGGCAGTGAGGGTAGCCGAAGAACACTTAATGTCAAGATCTCTAGTAGAACAGCAAACTCCAATTCTCTTCTTAAAAACATTCTTTTCTCTTTGTATTACTGATAACCATTGATATTTTTCCACCATTGTGTATGATTCACAGAGCACGATACGGGCATTTTTAGGTGAATTTTTTTCACAAGAAAGTCAACTATTTTAAAATACTACATCATCATCATTGTCTGATCAACTTCATAGTAACCTTCACGTCACTTCCTAGCGTTGACTTATCTTGACATTATTCTGCTGTCAAATCAGCACAAACCCAGCAATATTTTTATACCAATAAATATAGGGAAGCCAGACTCCAAAAATTATCAGCACTGGAGACAGTGAAAAAGCTATAAATAAGAATTGTGTACCTTGTTAGTCAGTCGGCATTCAAACGTCAACATAACCTTATGCTACTCACAACAATACATCATCTTTTATCGAACACAAAGAATATTCTATGCTGGAGCAATTTGACCCTTGATAAAGTTTAAAATATGTATCCAGTAAATTTTGAAAACAACGTTTTTTTTCATGTATCAAACACTTTCTATTCACATGCAAAACTTTGTCCGACTATAAACTTTAATGCGTTTTCTGTCATTCAAACTTTATACAAAAATCTATCCATACAAACACATTCTTCTTCCTAATATATGAATTGAATTTATCAGCTAGTATATAATATGCTTTCATATTTCATTTTTCTAATGATTTTTATATCTCTGATTCTCTTTTTTTTCTCAAATATGCTTAGGTATCTTGTTTCCTCACCCTATGATGTTGAGAATGAGTTTCTCTTGTATTCATTGCATGGTTCTTAGCTTTAAGGTTAATCTTTGATTGGGTTCCATGTTTCAGCTCTATAGGTGACTATCAATAGGATGCATCGGTTGTATACCCTTCTTTTCTTAGGATTGATAGGATTTTTCTTGTTCTTGAAGGTTGACCTTGCTCAATCAAAAGCCTTGATACTTCCCTTGATTTCTTCTTTTCAGGATTTCATGGAGATCTTTTGTCCCACGTAGATCTGGTGGTTTATTTTCTTTAGCTCAGCATTTTCTATTCTGTTCTTCGTGTCATGGTGTGATGAACTAGAAAAGTTCAGAAAGTATTAGCTCCATGATGCCCATGATAGAGAGGTCTGTTGAATCTTGGGGAAGGTCTCTATCCAATCACAGAGTCTAAAAGGCTGCTGCTGTTGATGATGATGTTATATGTGTATAAATTAGATGTTGTGAATCATAATCATCATCAAAAATGTTCAGCATGTTTTTTTCAGTTTTCAAGTGGTTCCATCTGACATGCTATTCATATAAATATGTACCAGGCATACAGGCTGTGCCAAAAGAGCAAGAGGGCTGGTATTTTCAACATTTACTCCTTATGTCAACAGAAAATATTTTTTTGTTTTTGAACCCACTCCCAATAAGGTTTATGGGGGGGAGAGCAATTTGTTGATCCCCTAATTGCGCCAACAGTCTTGCTTATTTTCTGATCACCTCTTTTTCAAATATTTTGATTAGTGTCCCCAAAAAGGAAGAGAAGTAACTTATTCATCGATCACCCTATCTTTTAATGTTTTAATTGATCACTGCCAACATGGCATGCTGCCAAAAAACATTTGTCAGGTGAAAGTTTCTATTGAGGGACTAACAAGACCTGTTTCATTTGTTAAAAATCACTTGTTCTTCCCTGCGTTATTCTTTAAAGATGCTTGTAGGCAGCCATTCACAACTAATCACTCAAACCTTTTTCTGTTAACTTCTGCTATGAGGAAAGGAAAACTGAAAGAACAGCTGCACAATCTCCTACACTTTGTTTTTCTACTCAAGATGTTGTATTATAAAGACTCTAAAGTGACAAAAACATCAAGACGAATCAAACCAAACAATGTACAAATATATCAGCAAGTATGAAAAAGTGTTAATTATCAAGCAAAACATCAATTTGATATTGCAATGTTTCTCAACATCCTGTGGGGCAGAATAATTGCCATGATTATGGTGTTTAGCAGCTAAGACAATGATTTGAATAATTGAGATGGTTCCTCAATTAAAAAAAGAAATGAGATTTCCTGCATTCTTCTGAATGTTTTTTCATCACAAATATCTGGTAATTTAAAACATTAAAGAGGGAGGAAAAGAGTTAGAAAGGGAGCTGGGAGAATAATTAGGCGGATTTTCATGCTTTCAATTTACTTCATCAAGTGAACTACCATTACACATCAATGATTCTTGGAAATCATTTTACATATGAAAAAGATGTTTTCCTTTGGTACAAACAATATGTATTAAGTTGGTTTAATATCAGGAATAAAAGACTTTGGTTTTGTTTGTCCTTAAGAATAATTCAAATGTTTCTCTGTTTTAGATGGTATAGGTTCTTTGTATTCTTAAACTGAAGTTAAGCATGTTTATCCATTTAGTTTGAACCATTGTAAGCCTACCCTAACAAATACAAGTTGAGTACCCCTTATTCAAAACTCACAAAATCAAAATGTTCCGAAATCCAAACTTTTTAATTGCCAACATGATGTCACAAATAGAAAATTCCATACCTGACTCCACTAGTATGATTCAAAGATGAGAGACAAGACTCATTTCAAAGATATTTAACTCATTCTGACTACAGTAAAAAGTTGGTTATCTTTGTCTAACTCTTTAGAAAGGTGAAAATTTTTTCGAACCAGAAACAGAAACAAAGCAAGCCTCCATCAAAATAAATTATAGTCATCGCTAGATCTACATTCACTAATCTAATCTTTTTTTTGCTTATTCTCTCATCTGTACCAGAGTCTCGATGAAAATGTCTAAAAGGCTGCTCTTGTTGGAATCGTCTGAAAAGATAGCTGATATTCCTCGGAGCAACACTGATAAGGGAAACGGAAAATGTTAGATATATATCCGACTTCTGTATCCACCAATTCCAGATAAGGGGTATTCAACCTGTACATACAGATCCATTTATATGTCAGATCCCTATCAAAACAATGCAATGATTGCATGATTCCTAGGAAAGGCATATCTTTTTATCAAAGATACAGAGATCATGATACAAGTATCCCTTATATCTTATAACGTTTGAATATTCTTTATTGTTATGTCTATGAATCAAGTCAATTCAGGATGTGACCATAAAATGACTGACACCTAAACTGGGAACACAAAGGAATCAAAATAGACAGCAAATACCTAAGTAGCCTCAGATTTGCTGATGGCATCTTTCTCTTCGATGAAAACCTTCACAGTCTCCAAATAATGCTTGACAAACTTAATGAGGCAAGCAAGAAAGTTAGCATTGACATGAACTTCAGCAAAATGAATGTCATGTACAACATGCATGTGGGCAAAGACACAAGATCAAAGTTGGAAACATGAAGCTGACGGAAGTAGACCACTACATCTACTTAAGACAACGGATCTCCAATCCTCAAAAGAACAAAAAATAAAGTGAAGAATCACTCTTGGTTGGCAAGTTTTTGGTAGAGCAAATTTGACATCCCATTAAACCTAAAAAGAAGGGTATTCAATCAACGCATTCTCCAGCTGGTCACTTATGGAGCTGAAACATGGGACCAAACAAAAAGATTGATCCTCAAACTGGGAACCATGCAACATGCACAGGAAAGAATCATGCTGAACCTCACACAGAGAAATCATGAGACAGCACAGTTTATCAGAGAAAAGACACAAGTACAATATTATAGAAACCCCTCAGAAACCACTTAGCTTAGAGACTACTGCTGGATATCATAGATCTCCAGAGATGATATGCAAAATTGTGATTGAGGGGAAGTAAGATGGCATGACAAGCTAGTCATATTCAGAAAGTATTGGTTCTGTGATGTCCATGATAGAAAGGTCTGGTGAATTTGGGGAAAGGTTCAAGTCCAACAATAGACACTAGAAGGCTGCTGATGATGTCTATGATCATAATAATTACTGTTAGCCATGATCTCATGAGCAAGAATAATTAGAAACCGTCAACCAAAACTGTCAACATGGGTTTCTTCAGTTTTGAAATTGGTATGGCTGGCTAGCAATGAAAACATGTATAGCTCATACAGGCAGCACCAAAAGAGCTAGAGGGCTGGAAATTTCAACGTTTACTCCTTATTAAGTCTAGTAAAAATGTTCATTTTTTAAAAAAATTCCAACAAATGGGTTTTTAGTTTGGGATTCAATTCACAATGTAAGTAAATGTTAAATTAGTCCCTGAGTTTGTGTCAGCCAATTTTTGTAATCACTTTTTTAGCGATCATTGCCCAGCAAAAAATGAGAGGAGTAACATTCATTGATCATCCCTTTTCTAATTATCTAATTGATTCCCCCCCAACACAGCATGCTGTCAAAAGACGTAGGGCATGGGACAGTTTCGATTGAGTAACTAACTACAGCTGCTTTTATTTCCTCTAATTATCAATCATAATTATCATTTGCTTGTGCATAAATTCTCTTCTGATTGATTCCCCCCCAACACAGCATGCTGTCAAAAGACGTAGGGCATGGGACAGTTTCGATTGAGTAACTAACTACAGCTGCTTTTATTTCCTCTAATTATCAATCATAATTATCATTTGCTTGTGCATAAATTCTCTTCTGATATGAACTACCTGCGTATATTTTTGAAAAACATCCTTGTAGGAAATAAATATTTGATTTACAAGTGAGGAGTCATAGTTTCTCGAATTAAGAGTTGATATGTTAGCCCCAAATTTATGACTAAATTTTTCCGACTCAACTGGTTTGGTGTGGAGCCTGAGTGACAGATTAATGCTAGTTTGAAAGTCATTTTTAACAATGCATTAAAAAGGCAATGTGTCATTTTTCTGAAGTGAATTTACAAATGACTGACAATTTTAAAATAAGGGATGAAAGTCTATTTGAATATGGAATTGTACGGAAAGAAATGACAGCTTCTGTTAATGTTTCAACATCTATTTCCATCATATTCAGAGCATTATGATCGGAAATAAGTCTTGTCATTATTCTATTCTGATATTTGAGCTTTTTGTTTGTTTGTTCATGCTATTTACCCATTAAAACTACAAGGCTGATTGACCTAATATTTGGCATAGAGAATCAATGAACCCGGGCTTACTACATGGGTTAACATTAGGGGTTATTCCGAGTCAAAAGAGGTTATTCTCTAGCTAATCTTTGGTTCTAAACATCATTAATTTTAATCCTGGGATTTTCATAATCCATTCATCTCGTCTTGATATTCTCTTGATCGCTGATTTCAACTTGTCAGTAATATCTTATTCTTCAGGAATAATGAATAGTCAAATGATTTATTACCAAAAGAGAAAGAGGAAGAAAAGGAGAGATAGAAAAATAAAGAGACAAACAATATTTTAGTGTATTTTAGTTGGTCCATCTTCCAATCTCCTTCCCAACTCCTAAAAGGGGCAGCTAGAGTTAGTTCGGGCATCGTCCCGTCTCAGTCAGCCGTGGCATATTAGCTCTTGGTTTAAAGGGTTAGGTCAGTCATGCACTTCACCATAAAACTTCATTGCACAAGATCTTGGGCTACACAACACTCTCTCATACTGGCCACTCTGGCCTCCAGTGATTTCAGAAACCCTCCTTGATCTTCATTCGCAAAGCCAAGCCATGATCATAATATTTACAAATATATACAAAGTCAAAATCAACCAAATTAACTTTTTAATCAAAATGAAAGGTTATCATTAATTATAAGATTTTTACAAAATGACTCTTGAATTCAAGAACTTTCCCAATATTTTGGTCCTGAGTTGGTAGCGAACGTATTGATATATGCTACTTAACATGTACCGAAAGAATTACGTTTCCCTTTAGAAATAAAGAAGAAAGAACAAAACGCTGTATTCCCTTCTGTTTTTTCTGTTCTCAGTCATTTTATCTCGTTTGGTACTTTTCCTTTCATATTTTTGCCAACCATTCTGGTCAAGGTTGACTTATTATGGCAATTTGCAAAACCTGTTCAGAATATTTGCATGATAAATCCATAAAAAGCCTTTAAGGTATCAAAACATGACTGGACAAAAAGGTCAAATTTCAAGAAAGAGGAAAGAATTTTCCCAGTATAGTGGTAATAGAAGTCCCCAGGTAATATTGGAAGACCCGTACATAAACCCTCTTATTAGATCATCTTCGTACCAAAGCATCTGGCAGAGATCAAGAAAAAAGTCTTATTGATTTATTGAGAAAGGCTTGAAGTTATTGAGTTATTGACTTCTTCAAAGTTACTTATATCAACTCACTACTTCATAAAATAACTTCTTCAGTAAGCTTATTCTCATGAGGTCATCGTCACCTCTATGTACAAGATCAAAAAGTGCAGTGGTTCAATCATTTACTTTTTTTTCTATAGATTTGTACTGTCTTCTATGGCCAACTTAAATGTACGATTCTAAATCATTGTGCAGTCTTTATCTAACAAACCCTTTTTCCAATTACTAATGGCTTGAGGTGAAAGAAGACATATTTTCCCCAGAAATGCTAAAACCTGAAAGAACCAATCCTTTGTTACTAAGGATGTCAGTGGTAGTTGTCTATTTGAAACTGTCAATCAAAACTATAAATACCAGCATAGGTTTCTTTGGTTTTCAAGTTGGCTATCTATGTCTCATGCATACTGACCACTCAAATGGATCTAGAGGGCTGGAAATTAGAAACGATTACTCCTCCTTATGTTTAGAAAATCGTTTTTTGCTTGCTTTTTAAAAATTTCCCTCCATAATAGGTTTTTAGTGGAGCAGGAAGGATACAACATGAGTTTATGCTAAATTGGTCTCTTAGTCTGGTCTGGCAAAAAAATTAGACTTTTTCAGTGACTACAAAATAGGTTTTAAGTTGGTCCCGTTGGCTGGTTATGTATGTATGTATGTATGTATGTATGTATGTATCATGTGTATGGAGCCCGTCAACAAAGCTAGAGAACTAAAAAGTTTCAACATTTATCCCATAATATGTCAAGAAAAAACGTTTTTGTTTTTTTCCCAAATCCTCCTTATGGGTTTTCCATTTACAATGTAGGTTTATGCTAAATTGATCAATGGTTTGTGCCTGCTTTTTATTTGAAAATTCATTCTTTTAAAGTGATCACAGCCCAACAAAAGGCAAGAGAAGTAACTTATTCATCGATCACCCCTTCCACCAATTTTTTTTAATTGATCACCCTCAACATAGCATCTTACCCAAAGACTTTGGTCATGTGACAGTTTCTATTGAGTGAGTAACCTAATCTGTTATTTATTCATTTTTTTTTGTAATCTGTTCACACTTTTTTGAAATAGGGACACAGCATAATTATTCGTGAACATTCAGTTGCGATATTATTCCCATTTCTAAGGAGGAGCATCATCAGTTATTATTACTAGATTAACTATATGCCACAATAGACGGAGTTATTAGAAATCCAAAGGAAAGAAGGAGAAAAGTTGAAAAAATAAAGAAAAAATGGATTGGAATCAGATTGTGTTTGATTTAATTTACTTTTTAAACTGATTCAAAACTAAAGTGTAAAAATGAAGGGGCCCAAAGGTTAAATTGGTGCATAGATGTTGTGGTTGTGTGTGTTTCAAATATGTTCTCACTCAATTCTGAGTCTACAGTTACCTTCCCTACATCTTAGCTATGTATCTATACCACTCAATATCACCAAACATATTTAATGAATTTCAATATATGCTCTAAGGGGGAAATGATTAAATTCTGGGGGCCAATCCATGTACAAATAATCCCCAGCATAAAAGCTATATATCCATATTAAAAAACATCTTGAAATTCTTTGAAGAAATTCCAATGAAATCTTGCGGAAGGTTTGGTTATAGTCTAAGTAGGGAGTGATCTACTTTGCGGGGCTAAACCATGCGCCTTGCATTAAGGTTATCTCTCCATACCAACCACCTCCAAACATTTTTGATAAATTTCAATGAAATTTTGTGGAAAGGTATGAGATGGGGTAAGGGTGGAGTGATTCATATTGGGTGAGGGATCAATATACAGTTACCTCCCCTCATCGTAGGCATATGGCCACGACACGTAAATTCTGGAAAGGTTTTCAATGAATGTGTTTCAGTGAAAGGTTGCTAAAAGGGTCTTTAGAGTGAATGATACGAATTTATACAATTCAAGTGCAATTTTGAGTAAGGGTGCAAGAGCGAGTGATTCATTTTTGAGAGCAGGTCCATATACAGTTTACCTTCCCTGCATCATAACTTCAAATCTATGACTCAAAAAGTTTTCAATGAATTTAGATTTCGTCGGAGTGATTCAATTTATTCATATCATTCTATCAACGACTACCTCATTGCTGAATTTCAACAACATGCAAAAATTCATAAGAATAGTTTGATGAAGATATCAAGAGATATCTATAGTTCTCAGTGATATTTTGTAAGAAATTTCTCTCTCTCTCTCTCTCTCTCTCTCTCTCTATATATATATATATATATATATATATATATATATATATATATATATATTTTTTTTTTTTTTTAGATCATAAAAAATAATAAAGTATGAAACAAAAGAAACATAATGAAAGAGCACATTCTAAATTTTTTTTTCTATAAGAAAATTACAAATAATGAAGTTCTTTAGATCAAAGAATTTGAAAATGAATAAGAATTATTTTTCACATATTTCAAAATTTTATCATATCAGCTTTTTCACTTTTTAAACCTTAACTTCCTTTATCAAAAGGAAACGGAAAATCTCAATATGCAAAACTGAATTTTATTAAATCTAACTGAAAAGTATATAAGTTAGTGAGATGAAGTTTTAATCTGGCAATTCTTCTATAGCCTTTAATCATTTCAGTAGTCGGTGTATTTTCTTTCAAGAAAATCACAAAGAATATTTTGACCGTTCTATTAACAATTCATAACTTTCCTACAAAAATAACGCTCCCCTCATTGATTGAGCAATTCATTTATTCTTTCATGTGACTCAAAACTAAAAAAATGGCAGTATACAACTGCATTCGTACATGAAACTAGAAACATTGTATTGGCTGCTTTCTGTCGACACAGTTTCTACAGCAAAACATAAACAAATGACAACTTACACAGATGCACACAATGTTGAACAAATTTAATGGCCACATAAATTCAAAATCTCTGCTGCTAGGGAACATTTGATTGACTTTACATTACTTTTGCATTATACAGAGACATTTAATTTCTCCTAGACACGTAAAATAACTGTTAAATCATTGAAACGATTTGAAGAAAAAGAGATAGTACTTACTGTATTGACAAAAATAATTGCGACCAAACTTTTTTTGAGACATAATTAGAGTACAGCGGAAATAATGAAGATTTGAAAATAAATAAGTATGAATTTATGGATATAAATCAAAATTCAATTTTAAATTGAAATTCAGTGTCTCTCTCTATATCTGCATAAAATATCCTATAAAACATTGTGATTCTGTGAAAAAATAAAATAGAATAAGTGATAGCAAAAATGAATGCCTTCTTGAGAGCTCTTCTATTATGTCACAACAGGCCACCATTTGGGTAGAAACATTTTTTTAGCTCAAATGGATTAACAAATAAATTGGCTGCATTGGTTGTATACCCTTCTTTTTAGGACTTATGTTATTTTTTTGTTCTTGAGAGTTGATCTTGCTCTGCCAAAGGCTTGCTATCCTAGAGTGATTCTTCTCTTAATTTCTTCTTTTTTTTTGAGGATTTCATAGAGATACCTTGTTCGAGGTAGATGTAATTGTCTGCTTTATTCATTTTTGGATTTTCAATTTTGATAGTTATGCGTTTATCTCTGACATGATTGTTGTACAAGACCTTTGTTTTGCTGAAGTTCATGTGAAGGTCAACTTTCTTGCTTTCTTTATTTAAAGATCTTTCATTGCATTATTATCATCATGTATGGAAGCCCCAAAGGTCCTTTTTCTAGTCTTCATTCATCTCATTCCTGTTTTCTTTTACATTCAACATAAAATTTCATGTTGATCACAAAGCACACTGACAACAATGCACGTGTTCATATAGAAATTCAGGCATAAAAAAGATTAGTAATCATGAACTACTCTATGTTCTGGTCTCATAGAATAATGTGATTGAGTATGAGCCTCACTGAGTGTTCTAGGAATGAAGCCATGTACCAAAATTATTCACATTTACCTCTAAATTTGTATTGATATTCATTATTCAAGCAAATAACAAAATAATTCATTGTAGAGAATCAATCATCAATAAACTTTAGCCGAACAGAAAAGTCTTCCAACATTTATTGGAGGAACAAAACAAGCTAGTACCCCAAGGAAAATTATGAATACCCGCCACTGCTTTTTACCTCTTAAATTAAGCAGTGGCAGTAATAAAATTTAGTATGCTCTGAATCATTGATTAAAAAAAAACAAAAGCATGGACACAAATTGAGGGACCAATCTGGTATATAATCTCAATGTAAATTGAACCCCCAATAAAAACCTACTTGGGAGGAAATTTTTGAGAAGCTGAAAACTATTTCCCCTACCCATTAACAAAATGTGTGGGCAAAATTTCAAGTTTTAACGAGGAAAAGTCAGGGTTGGGTGAAGTCTGGGTAGACACATAGATAGATACATAGATAGGTATCTTAGAACACTTGAATAACCAGAACCCAGCAACAGTGATTAAACTGGTCTGCTGTAGGTAGCGATGATTGATGATCAATGAAAAATTAGGAATAACAAAGAAATAAATGAAAAAAAGGAAAATTAACATTAGTCACCCAATAGAAATCATAGTGTGATCAATCTCTTTTGGCAGCATACTGTTTTGGGGGTGATCAATCAAAATTTGAAAAAGAGGGATGATAAATGAATAAGTTATTTCTTTTGCATATTTTTGGGCAGTGATCACTAAAAAAGTCTGAATTTCCAAAAAAAGAACATGAATAGTGCTAACCACAAAACAGTCATCAATTTAGCATAAACTTATCTTGCAAATTGAACCCCTAGATAAGAACCCATTTACGTGAGGGGGGGGGGGATAAAAAAACAAAAAATTTGTGTTTTCTAGTCATAATAAGGAGTAAACGATTGAATCCTGTGTTGGGGGTGATCAATTGGAAAAAAGCATGATGATGAATAAGTTAGTTGTTTTGCCTCTTTTGAGCAGGGATCACAGATAAGTTGTTTAAAAAAAAAACAACCATGAATGCTTCAGGACATAAACTAAGAGATCTATTCAGCATAATCTTACAATGAACCTCTGCCCCCACTGAAAACCTTTTCAAAGAAAAATTACTTCCCTCACCTTTTGTTTGGCAGTGATCACTGAAAAAAAATCTGAATTTTCAAAAAACAAGAGTGAATGCTGCTGGACACAAACTACGGGATCAATTTTGCGTAAACTTAAATTGCAAATTGACCCAAGCCCCATCCAGTAAAAAATTCAAGGAAGGGGGAATTTGGGAAAAAAACAAAAAAACATTTTTTCTGGACATAATGAGTAAATGTTGAAATTTTCATCCTTCTGGCTCATTTGGTGCAGGCTGTAAGTATGATAGATACTTAACCAGCCAGATCATCTCGAACACTGGAAAAACTATTGTTGATGGTTTTGGTGACAGTTGGTTGACAAATATTTAACAAAAACATTTAAAAAAGTTTAGTGCTTTTCCACCCATCATCATTTCAAAATAATCTATATTGATGTATGATAAAACATTCTATCAAAACAATTAAGATGAGGAATAATTATAATTAAACACTTATCTCTTTAGACGCATCCTCATCTTGGTCTCTATAGTCACAACATCTTGGCCTTTATACCCTCAAGCCATCTTTAGATATCAGTCTTATTTAATAACTGTCCAAAAATATTAAACTAATTCTCTTATTCAATCTGTGGAAGTAGATTTTTCTCATTCCACTCTCTATGCAGGAGGGAAACTCATATCGATGAATTCTCCTTCGTTCATATATTTTTGTGATGTCAGTTTGGCTTTTTACACTGAACCAGAGTATTATTTTTACAACCTGATTCAGGAATTGAACTCATAACCACAAGATGACAATGCATTTGACCAATGCTTTTAAACACCAAGTTAATGATTGATTTTTGGAAACTCAAACCTAAAGTCACTACTTTCCAATTCACTCGGTGAATATCAAATATTCTATTTCAGTGGAGAAAAAAGAAGAACCATAAGTTCAACGGTGCATCCATCATCCATGGTAGTAATAACAGAAGGAAGAGGAGAGGGAAGAACAGCAAGTAGTCAATCTTTGAGTCAATTCATTCTCATACTTGTGAAATATTGTGATGTAGATATATTCTGCAAGTTGTTTTGATTAGAATTTGTAAATTAGCAATTTTTGGCATTTTTTGGTCATTTTTGGCTTCTTTTGAATAAAAAAAATTGCAGGCCTTGCCCATTGTATTATGACATCATTTAGCAGCTGATAAAAATTGATAAGAATAGATGTTATCTTAATGACATCACACCTTTTAATGTCATCACATCTCTTTCTTTTTATTTTTGTTGTTTTACATAACTGAATAGAAACCACCACATGACCAACATCTTTTGGCAACATGCCTTGTTAAGGGTGATCAATTCAAAAATTGGAAAGAGGAATCGTCAATGAATGTTATTTCTATCGCTTTTTTTTAACTATTGATCACTGAAAAAATCTGTATTTTCAAAATACAAACATCACACAAATTTACATTGCAAATTAACCCCTCACTAAAAACCTCTTCAGAGCTAGAATTTTGAAGAAACAAGTTTGAGAAAATGTTCTATTTATATGGCCTGTACACGTATTGCTTATATAGCCAGCCTGCAAGCCAGCCAGCCAGAACACCTGAACAACTGAAGAAACCTGTGTTACCAGTTTTGATGACAGTTATGGTTCATGGTTTTTTTTATTCTACACACAAATTCTGATTACTTGCTGGGAATAAAGTTAATCCTAGTTGGTTTAAGAAAACGTTTATATTTGTATCTCTTTCATCGAAGTGTTGTGTATTGATCTAATCTGTGAAATGGAATCACCCATGCCAACGAGTTAAAAGCGGTTGTTCCCAGTTTGCTTGCAAGATTTCTCCTTACCTGTATTGATGGTGATAAATTACTTTATTTAAACGCGAGTTGTTGGCGTCTTTCAGTTGAAGGTTTTACAACATTAACCAGAACATAACAAGAAGTAAACACCATTATGTTTTATCTATATAGTGTATGTAAATAATAATGTATTTATGTTTGCTCTAGAGTAATCAAACATGTCCTACATTATTGCTATCGAAGGAGAATGAAAGCTATGAAACATGACCAAATAAAAAGAAGTAAACTTATCAAGAAAACAACTTGGAAATGAATATTCTGATATTTGTTTCATAAACAGGATTTTTTCATGACAATAGAAGAATGTTCACCACAAAAGTATGCTTAGCTTTGCTAAACATGTAAATTAACGGTAAAAAAAAATTCTTTTCTCTCTGCTATATAAAGCTGTCAAATGTGAAACTTGCTTCCATTCAATAAATATGTAATGTGGGGGGGGGGGGCAATATTATAAGGAATAAAAATTTATGCCAAAAAAGAAAATTTTTTAATTTCAGTAGTAGGTGCTCGAATCTGATAAACTGCTAAAAATTTAGGGGGAGTACAGATTGTCCGTGACTCATATTTCATAAATTTAGCATTGGTTTGTTTGTGCTTTAAAGCACTAGAAAACAGATCCAGAAATTTGATATTCTAATATGTTGTAGCTTAGACATAGAGCTTTCTGAAAAGGTAAAGCATACTAAGATCAGTTGATGATTAAGATGTACATAAATGATTTAATGAGCAAATAAAATTAAACATTAGTTTACATTCATCATACAATTTATTCAAAGTTCTACGTCTACGCTGCAACATATTAAAATTTCTGCTCTCTACATCAGTTTTTAAAGGTTTTTCAGCAAAGGAGAATGAACGGAAGCTAAAC
This sequence comes from Thysanoteuthis rhombus, assembly GCA_963457665.1. Taxonomy (NCBI): domain Eukaryota; kingdom Metazoa; phylum Mollusca; class Cephalopoda; order Oegopsida; family Thysanoteuthidae; genus Thysanoteuthis; species Thysanoteuthis major. The sequence goes on along the minus strand of OY735212.1, from coordinate 58,844,872 downwards.
TCATTTGATAAAAGTTAGGGGTTAGCAGTTTTCCTTGCTCCCGCTAAACTTTTAGTGGTTTATCAGTTCAGCATCTTCATAAGCCCTTCCCACCACTGAATAATTTTAGCTTGAGAAGTGGCAAACTTATCACAGAAAACCCAATTCTCATAACATACAATGAATGGCATGTTAAGATAACAAAGACTGATGAAGGTAAGAATGTTCGAAGCCTCTGCCAGAAAACACTATACAAAATTGAACTAATATTCAGGATCTGCCTTTTCTGTTGATTCTTCCCCAAGGACTACAAGATAGACATTAACTACTTTACATTCATGTAATTCTGTGTCTCACAAGATCAGTGCCCATGTCAGATTTCATGAGTGAAGGAAGCCTGAAGAGAAATTCAGTTTAGTATAATGCATTACCCTGTGGGGTTTGCAATCTCGGTACTACTGATTCGGCTGGACGTTGTTGGTTGAGTGTAGGAGACAAATCGTTAATTCATTTCTGTTCCAAGCACTTTTCCAAATTGACTTTTCTTCCTCTGAAATGAGAATCCTCTTTGGATTTCAGGCAATGAGTAAGGAAACTGTTTTGAATATCCAAAACTATACTGGTTGCGGATGCTTTAGAGCAAGTCGTCATCATCGGAACAAAAAACGTTTCTCAGGTTCATTGGATGAGATGTAGAATTTGTCATGGATAAATTCACCTTTTTTAGCCAAGAGCAGAAGGCAGAGATTTTGGAAACCAGGCATGAAACAATCAAATTTTCACGCATGGCAATCTCTGGTTATTGGCATTTTTTTTTTTGTTCTGTATTCCTCATTAATGTCTTCCACATGTCTGCATTTTGAAGAATAACTAATCAATTTGTCTGATAATGCAGTTCCACCTATGAGTGCACAAATAATATCTTCTTCTGATAGCATTTGGAAATTGGAAGACTTGAATTTGAGCATTGCCGACTCTGGGAATGAATATTCCTTATCATATACACAGTCTTTTACATTTTCTGTTTAGTTATCCAAAACAGAATGAGTAAAAAAATAAGTATCATTCTCTCTAAAATACAGATACAAATAACTTTAGCAATTTTCTTTCAGAAAATCTTCTTTATCAAAGAATCAATACGTATTTTAAGTTAAGAATAAAAGACACAAATGCATTATCAATCTAATTATGAAAACAGATCAGGTATTTGTTCATTCTCTCATGATCACTATAAATCACAGAAACTTTCATAAGATTTGATCATTTTTTTGTGGATAAAATATGTACAGATTGTTCAGTTTGATAAAGTGTCAATTTAAAAAGCATATACAGCCAATGGGTTGTAAACCAATGCATACTACCTATAGTCACCTATGGAGATGAAACATGGAAGCTAACCGAGAGACTGACCTTTAAATAGAAACCATGCAATGTGCATAAGAGAAAATCATACTCAACCTCACAAGACAGCACCCTATATTAAAGGAAAGAGAAGGTTCCAAGATATCATCGAATCTGTTAAAAAACTTAAATGGCAATGGGCTGGCCATGTTGCGAGAATTGCAGACAACCGCTGGACATCACGACTCATGACATGGATCCCCTGAAATCGCATACAAAACCAGGGCCAGCAAAACATAAGATGGCATGACAAACTAGATAAGTTCAGAAAGTACAGGCTGTGTGACATACATGATAGAGAGATCTGGCGAATCTTAGGGAAGGTCGATGTCCAACGACGGGTGCTAAAAGGCCGATGATGATGATGAAGATGATGATGAAGATGATGATGATGATGATGAAGATGATGGTGATGAAGATGATGATGATGATGATGAGGAGGATGATGATGATGAAGATGATGATGATGATGATGATGATGATGATGATGATGATGATATATAAATCTTACTAAATACATTAGTATTTTATGCAGTCATTACAAAACTGCTTCCATTCAAAATAACTACATATTGGTTCTCTGTTAATTTAGCTTTCTTTTTAAGCACCAAACCAATATTCATAGTACTGAGTAAAAAAACACTTCCTAGTTAATTAGTCTAGTTAGTAATCAATAGGTCGAGTCTTAAACCTGTTTTGGTAGCAATTAATATATCTATCAGGTAGTATTAATCTAAAGAAGAACAGAATTCTGATGATAGGTTCTCATACTATTGAGAACGAGAAACTGCAGATAAGGTTGGGGAACCTTTGAAAGCTAAACCACGTATTGGAGGGACTGCTGAAAGAAAAACCATGGAGAAGAACTGCTAGAACAGGAACTAAATCACATAGATTATCTCTAAAAAAAAAAATTTTAATCTATAATCCCTTGCTTGTGAACACTGATGACATAATCATATATCTATCATGAAAGTTGATTAAAAAAAAAGAATGGATGACAAGAAAAACAAGAATGTACCACTGAAAGAAGAAACTTGTATATTTTTTACTCTATCATGAGAATTGATGAGAAGAAAGAATAAATGACGTAGGTTAGCTGGAAACAGACAAAGTGAGTTATAGAGATGTGGGACACATCTTGAAGAGAAAAAAGTTTGTTGAAAATCCGCAAAAGGAAATGGAATAAAACAGGTTTGGTTAGTCACTCAACAGAAATCATCGCGTAACCAACATCTTTTGGAAGGATGCCATGTTGGGGGTGATCAATTAGGAATTTGTTGGACTGTAATCACTAAAAATATCTGGATATTAAAAAAACAGGCATGAATGTTGCTGGACATAAGCCAAATGATCAATTTCACATAAACTTACATTGTAAATCACACCTAAGAATGTATTCGGGGGAGGGGTATTTTCAAAATTCAAAAGATAATGTTTTTTCAAGGCATAAGAGGTAAATCTCGAAATTTTCAGCCCTGTAGCTCCATTGGTGCAGCCTGCATGTGCCACACATATGTACATAGATAGACAGGCAGTGAGCCTGACTGACTTAAAAACTGAAGAAACCTATGATGACAGTTTTGGTTGACAGTTTGTAGGGACTATTTTCTGAGCAGAGGCTTTTGTTAGTTAATATCTTGCTGAGAAATTAAAAACCATATGCCTCAGTCGTCTGAAGACATGTATGAAACCACTTGAGGCTTATTAAAAACTATTATACCTCAAAAACATGACTAGAAATTTTGGCTTTACATTTTTTATACCTTTTTCTTGAATTTGTTCATTCACATATATATATATATATATATATATATATATATATATATATATATATATGTATATAAGCATATTACGTTAAAAATGAGAGACAAATTTTGTTGGTTTAGGTTTTATTGACTTGAGGCAGTCAAAAGTGCTCAGATAAAGATAAACATTTCTATGATCTAAAACTAAACAATTCACCCCCAGACAGGAAAAACTGAATAGAAAGTTATCATGACGAAATTTTTCTATCATTTTTAACAAAATATATTCAAGGTGATAATCTTTACTTTGACAAAACCCAAGCATCAGAACAAACGGCTCATCACTCTTAGACAAAATAAAATCTAGAAATGGTGAAGTTATTTACCTTGCAACTTATTCACCTGACCCTGATAGACTACTATAAAATCTTGACTTATTTCCTTCACCAGAAAAAAGAATCATTACAGTTAAACCTATTTCTCTTAAATGTTTGGCCTGAAATATGGACTCAGCAAT